>JAOVVO010000788.1:0-36293 GCA_028564675.1 Onchocerca lupi | reverse complement strand
GAGTGAAAATTTTCTAGTATATATGAAAAATAAAAATAAAACAAATCGTCCAATCAAAGGATAAGTCTCAACAGATCGCAGTATGGAGGCTGCTCTACTGCTTACAACACCTTGACCAGTAATCAAGACGTCCGGAATGTCTCTTGACGATGAAAAAGGAAAAAAAAAAATAAAGAACTAAATGGAACAAAGGACTTCTGGAACTTTAGCGAGTAATTTTTCCAAACCACATTCCACTAAAATCAGTAATTTATAATTGCAATACTGAATAATTTGATGTACAATTTTTTAATCAATTATATATAAAATATTATGGAAAATATAGGTAAGCAGGGCAAAATAATTTTTAAGTTGTAAAAGAGCAGTAAAAAGCAATTTTTTAATTTCCAAAACAATTTGGTCTTGTAATTATTTGGTAAAAAATATGGTTCAATTTTCTTTTACTGCTAAAAATAACAATGCAATTGATTATAATCTTGTTGAGATACTGAAATTTAGAAATGAAATCTATGTTATATTGCTGTGAATTTTAGTTGAGAAATGTTTGAAATAATTTCATAAAATCCGTTTTTTCTTGTATTTCTTAGAAAACTGAATAATTCAACTGATGGATTTTCAAATTAATAATGAAGAGACATACTGCGAAAAAAAAAAAAAAAAAAAAAACGATGGCTGTTATCAGGGGAGACTATTAGAAATCATTCTGTTCCTATTATAGCTAATTGCACTTCATTTTTACTTCTCATTTCTCTATCATTTTATACTTTTCGATCTGAACTAAGAGAAAAAGCCAAAAAAGAAAATTTGCTTGTTGAAAATGATTAAAATTTTGAGATCACGCAACTTTAAAAAAATTATAGTTCGATTTTCAACTTTCCTGCCCGATATGTTTGTTTTAAAAGACAATCATTTTGTAAAAGTTGAAACCTTAATTAGTATAATAAGTTTGATCTGGCATATTAATTAAAAATTTAACATTTTTTCATCGAATGTGAACTTATTGTTACCATTTGCAATCAGTCAAAATAATATAGAAAAAATGGGAAATGCTAGTCCAGGAATTCAATTCTCATCTACTGGATGAATAAAGTCCTCAAACCGGATAGCAACGATGGTAAACACTTTGAGAACTAGGATTACTGTCAAAACACTTAATATTTTCAAAAAAAGAAAAAGAAAAAAAGGGACTAATAAATGAGACATCAAAATGAATAGTACTGAAATCAAATGTTGTATTGATCAAACATTAAAAAGTAAATAATATGAATGATAGGTGGAACAAAATGAAAAATAATTTTCTTTTTTGAATAAATATAATTTTAAACAAAATCCTTCATCTTAGCATTAGAAATAATTAATACAAAAAATTCCCATTTTAAACGAATTTAATTCAATTAAATTGACCAACTAAAAATTTGTGCTGAAATTTAATCAAATTCTTTTTTATTTTACATTTTTAGGGATGACTGGCATGTTTCTTTTTCTTTTTTTGCTTTCACTGAAAAATTCAAACTGTTTCTTGTAGATGAATCAACTTGTTGCTGAAGGACAAAAACAAAGATTTATGACTGACATCCGTAAAAATCTTGAATTTGTTACCTAATTTCACATTTACAAAAAAAAAAAATTAGCCCTGCAGCTCATTGGTTTTTTTTATTTTGATTGATGAACAATTTTTTCTTGTTGCTGGAAGAATTTTAAAATTAGATTGATAAAATTTCTCGAATATTTTAAAATATATGCTGTTATGACAATGATAATGAAAATTGTAAAAAAAAGTATCAGCAAACTTAACTATGATGTTAAGAAACCTTTATATGATATAAGAGGCACTGCATTGTACAGTTTGACACATATTATAGTGGCAGTTTTTCTCATCAATTAATTTCATTTGAAATGGATCGCTTTTTTTTTTCTGTTTCAATTAATTAAATAATCACCGAAGAATAAGGAAGCTTGTGCATCAGTTTTGAAATCATAATATTATTTGCTGGAATGAAAAAATGAATTAAAAGTGGGCATCTTTTAATTTTTTAACTCCGAAATGATATCTATTTCAATGATTTCCAGATTAAGTATTAAAATTTAGTATAACAATAATAGATTGCTGCAATTGAAATGCTATTACTTATTAGTACTGTTGAGGCATTTTTAGCTTAACATTCTTCCATGCAAGAATTTAGAAGGAGGAACAGCTTATGCTGAATTTTCAAAAAAAAAAAAAAAAAAACGAAAATGGGACAGGTAAAAAAGAAATGAAAAGGAAGTGATAAAAACAAGTTCTTTTCACTACTTATAAATATCTTACATTTTAAAAGAAAAAAAGTGAAAGTACTAAACCAATAAAAGGAATTCTTTCATCCGTTGGCTGTTTTATCATTTTTGTTTCAATTTATTGGACAATAATTATTAATTTCAAGTATTAGCAGCAGTAATCAATGTTTTACTAGAAATTATAGTGATAAATTATAATGTAACGACATTTCTGGTATTATATCAGCTATACTGTAATACTAACAACAACAATACTAATTAAAAAATTTCATGTTGAGGCTTTTGGATTTTGGATTTTAATTGCCAGCTGTATAATAATTGTTATTTCATATAATGATTTATAAACTTGTAGTAATAATAGTTTCAGCAAGAATAATAGCAAAAATTAACAATAAAAATGATAAGAATTAGCAATAATAATGTATTATTTAATTTTGGCAAGAGCTTATTATCACCTAAACATTCTTACCACCATTAAATATATCGATATTTTAATTATACGGTGATAATAGCTGATTTTATTTAATGCTTCTCAATTCACTATCTGAAAATGATTTTAATGAACTAATTGAAAAACAAAAGATAAAACATCAGATACTGAACTTAATGAATTATATTGTATTATTAAGGTTAATGAGCTGAAAAATAATCCTATTATCTTTCGAAGATATTATAAAAATGATCGTAATCATAAAAATTCTACTTTGAAATTTTTCCATTATTAAAATTTTTTACTATCATTAAATACAGGAATGCTACAAAAAAATAGATGGAATTTTTATTTATATTGTAAAAAAGATTTGAACTTAATTTAATCTTAATCATTAGTACTTGAAAGTTATAATACAACCAATCTCTGGTCTAATTTCATAGAAATTTGCATTAATTTAAAATTATTCTTTTGAATTTTAAACAATTCTTCAGTTTTTATCTTGCGAGTAACTCATAAATAGTAATTTAATTCTTATTTGCAAAAGATTTAATAGTTTATGCAAAAAAAAAAAAAAGATTGGGCTTACCTTACTTGCAGCTTATTTCTTGTGACATATATTATAATTTTTAGATTTACACTACTTCGAAATTACTGATGATGTTTGAAGAATTAAATAATAAATCGAAAAAAAAAAATCACTTACTTTTAAATCATTTATTGTGCTTTTCTTAATGGGAATACAGCATAATTAATGCTGGAATTAAACCGATTACAGCGATTATTTTTTTCTTCGGTTTATTTTTATCGTAATGCAATAGTACCATTTGCAATTCATCTAATCATATCTTCCTTTTTTTAAAAGTTTGAGGATTATTACAAACATTTGCTATTGTGTCACTAATTATAGCTTTTAAATGAGTATTAAAAGTAAGAATTGAATTTCGTGAAAATAATAAAAGAAAATGACAAAAGTTATAAAGAATGAATGAATTACTAAATAGTTTGATGGCAATCAAATAGCACTTAGGTAGAAGTATGTTTCGGCTATTTTTAATTTAGACGAGAGCACATAATTATTACTGTCACAACGATATCCATTTGTTATCATTTCAGGATGATGTTGCACTTCTGGTTCATTGTTGTTATCATCAATATCGTATTTGCTGATTGTGGTCACAGACCGTACCCAAAGAAACCGTGCCCCAAAACGCCGCGACCACAGTTACCGTGTATAGAAACAACACAACCATATTCACCGTCAGAAGATCCAGAGCCACCGCCGGAAGAGTTAGAGTCAGAGTCACCGCCAGAAGAATCAGAACTACCGCCAGAAGAATCAGAGCTACCGCCAGAAGAATCAGAGCTACCGCCAAAAAAGCCACAGCCATCACAAGTAGCAATAATTAATCCACCGCCATTTTTGTCTACTATATGTTCACCAAAACCATGTCCAAAACCTTTACCGCCACCATCATGTCCGCCAAAAATTTGTCCTACTCTGCCGCCACCAATACCTTGTCCACCATGTCCATCACCGTCACCTCCAGTCCCATGTCCGGCACCAGTCTCATGTCCATCACCTCCACCGCCACCACCATGTCCACTACCACCACCACCACCAAAACCATGTCCACTTCCGCCACCTCCACCTCCACCTCCTACTTGCCCACCACAAGTTTGTCCTCCCCCACCACCCCCACCACCATGTCCAAAACCTCCACCGCCAATACCTTGTCCACCTCAACCATCACCAAAACCTTGCCCACCTCCACCACCTCAAGTCTCATGTCCACTACCAAAACCTTGTCCACCTCCACCATCACCGAAACCTTGCCCACCTCCACCACCAGAAAAACCATGTCCACTTCCACCCACTTGCCCACCACAATTTTGTCCTCCTCCCCCACCGCCACCTCCATGCCCAAAACCTCCACCGCCACAATGTCCATCTCCACAACCACCAGAATTTCAACTGCCTGTAACACAGTCACCTCCAAAACAACTAGAATCTCACCCATCGGTAATAAAACCTCCAATATTACTTGACCATATAAGTATCATTATTCAATAGGCATACTATTAAAGAACTTTAACTTTAGTATAAAAATCAAAAAGTAAAAATCATTTCTCAATTAACTCGAATTTAGATTTCATTTTAATACCATTTCTAAAATTCTAAATCCATTTTGTTGAAAAGATGAAGAAATTGTAATGAATTATTTTAGACATCAAAATTACAAAAATTAATCGCATTTTTGTAATTCCTTTTAAGCCCCAACTAATTTAATTCCATTTTTCTTAGATTTCTCAGTAAAAGGCTATAATTGCATTTACATATATTTTGATTCTTATTGATATAATAGCACTGATTCACTAAATAAATACAAATTTTAGAAGCTCACTTATTGATTTTTAAATTTGATTCACAAAATTAGTGAGGATTCATTGTTTTACAGATGTTTCATTTAACTGCTCGAAACTCCCTTATCCTTCCTTATTTCGTTCTTACTACTTTGCATTTTGTCTGAAATTTTAAACCAATCAAAAAGTCAATGAGAATCCAAAATTTCCACACAAATCTCGTAGACCCTGCAGGCAATTTATACCAGAATAATAAAATTACTACCAACAAATATAAGCCACTATCAGATATGTTATGCTGAGGTCCTAGAGGATCATTATTTGACTCTTGGATACAAAATGAAACGTAAGGATTAGTAATATCGTAATAACACAAATTAATAATAATAATTAAATATGCTTCAGCAATTAAATAAATAGTCTCAGCAATATTAGTACTAGTAAAATTAATAATGCTAACTGTTACCGAAAAGTCCGCTTTATTCATCGGATGATTCAACCGAAGATTTATAATTTAGCTAAATCATGTATGATTTAATCAATGAAATTAAATTCTATATTAATTTCTTTTATCTTTAATAGCAAATATAACTCAAATTACTATTACCATATTATTTGTTTTATCATCTTGTCGAATATATTTGCCCAAAGAATCATTATTATAATTGTTATCAACTGACGTTATCATTACTTAATAACTTTTGAGGAACCTAATGCCGTACAGCAATCTTCACTATGCAGTCGAAAGCAAGATGCGTCAATGTGCAGTCAAAACGAATTTTATTATATCTGCGTAATTTGTGAATAAATTATTTTCTTGGAATGTTGTGTAAGCTTCTCCATTGAATATTGAAAACACGAAAATATGATAATAAATTTGCTGACAAATGAATTGAGCAATAAAGAGTTATGACATTGTCAAAAAATTTCAATTGCTGTGCAAAAAAAATTTTATCACCTTTTTATATCATTAAATGCTTTCAATGGGTTGAAGACAGTTTACTCAAAATATAATATCGCAAAGTTGATTAGTTTTGATTGTATTAATAATAGTAAATACTTCTATCTTCTTTTTCAGATCTTTAATTTGCAATCCAATAATTTTATACCGAAAGTTCATCGCTAGTTTATTCATATATGCTTTTACAAAAATGAGTGAATATCTCAAAATGTTTTAACAACTATCGCAAACCGAATATTTGCCATTGATAACTTAATGCAATATATTTAATGATTCCTTTTGTTGAAATCATTTTCAACTTGTAATCGTTCGTAAGATGAAATTTTTCTTTAAAAAGTGTGAACTTTACAAAAGTTCATTTTTGAAGGAAATATTGAAATAATTACCAAATGATTGCTGAGAAAAGAAATATCAAGCTGAATTACATAACAAAAATGATATCGCTTAAAAAAATAAAAGAATTAAATTGAAATAATTAGCACTGATTAAAATTATAAAAAAGGAAGATCATGTTTTTTCTTTATCATTTGATACAAATATATGTCGGTTTAATCAATTCGAATAAATATATCTTGGAATGAATTATAGTAGTAATCAAAACGACAACTTCAAAAAATGTATTTTCTGGATATTGATAAAAGGTTTTGCTATTGTAATACATTTTATCTCGATATATCTACTTAATATACATATCGACTTCCCTCCTCAGATAGCTCAATAAGTATTTAAACGATAAAATTTTTTGCATTACATGGAAGTATGTATTGAAAAAAAGGAATATTTCTTAAATTTTACGAATTTTTCAAGTGAAGAAAGAAAGAAATTTCAAGGCTAATGATATTTTCGTTGTGAAAAAAAAATAAAGAAGAAATAAATAAATAAAATAGTTCGTTTCATGATTTTTGAAATGGAAAAATTCGTAAAATTTAAGAAACTTTTTTTTTTTTTTTGAACATTAAATTGAACATTGAATAATAATAATAATAATAATAATAATAATAATAATAATAATAATAATAATAATAATAATAATAATAATAATAATAATAATAATAATAATAATGACATATAGCATTTCATTAAAGTAATGGTAATTTCAACTTGTCTATAAAGATCGAGAAAAAACACTTTTATATTATTCATTTGTTTCATATATAAATTATGCTGTTAATAATGGGTTACTAACCAATGATTGATGCTATTAACAAAGTTGGAATATAAAAAAAGAGTTGAAATGTATATACAATATTTAAAATATGTAGCAAGAACTAATAAATATATTTAAGAATTGAGGGACACTTACTTATTCATCAAAAAAATACAATTAGGAATTAATTTCATATATCTTCATTTATTTATTAAGTAAAATAATATCAATGAAAATAATTTCTTAAATTTTTTTGTATTTAATCATATCAAATAGATATTTTTAAGATAAGGATTTCAGAATTTTAAATTTGCAAATTAAAAATAAAATTCAATCCTATTTGTCGCTGGAATGAGCGAAGAAGATTAAGAAATGTGATTTCTTTGTTTTAAAGGAAGCAAATTGTAACCGTTGATAGTTGTAAAAAAACCATATCCCTTTGTTTCAAATTAAATGGCTTAGTTTATGGCTTTGTTAAGTTGCTTAAGCTTATTTTATGACTATGTTAAATGCTTTAACCTTTGTTTCATACTGTTGTAAATCATATCATAAAAGCGCTGTCATGCGCTAACAAAGAAAAGCCTTCTCATGTTACGGAGATGCTCCTTTGAGCATCATTTTAAAGAAAGACTAACGAAGGATGCGGTTGGTTCCATCGTCTGGGTTTTTTTTTTTAAGTTTCTTCTTAATGATATCTTTTATCCTCTTTTCTTATGTTAACTAATCGTCATTTAAATTGTTATGTTGATATAATTGATTTGTAATTGTTCGTATGTTATCGTGTTATCTAAATTTCTGTAAGAAAGGTTTAATTACCCAAGTTTGAGATACCGCGAGATATTCGATAAAGTTACGAGAAAAACAAGAACCCTTATTATTGTCACGGTTAAGAAGAACGGCGACACTATTTGCCATAAATTCATGAACGATATAATATGTGTTTAATGAATCATATGTTTAATGATTTATTGAAATCATTGATAACAAAGTTATTATTTGACCGATAGAAATGTTATTTTCGGCAATATTTCTGAAATTGCAATTTTTCTTCAACTTTCTAAATACTCATATTACGTTTTAGCCAAAAAAAATTTTTTTAATCGCTGATTTTAAATTAAAAGATTTCGTATAGTATATTTCAATTTCATCACTTTGAAAATTTTTAATTTTTGCAAAGTTTTATAATGCAGGAAAATCGGGAAATTTGTATCATTCAAAATAATTTTTTCTTTTTTTTTGTTACCTTTTATACGTAAACCCAGCACGCCTACATCAGCTCCTTCAACAAACGGCTTTCTTGGATCATAACCTTCCGGTGATGCGATGTACTCCAATACCAATTTTGTTTTTCCTGGCCTTCCGGGCTAGAACAAAATGGTTACATGGCTTTCGAAGCTAAGAAGAAACGATGACATGATTTTCCAGGTTAAAATAAACTGATGACATGGCTAGATTAAGACAATGATGATATAGTATCCAGTCTAAAACAGTGTGATGATATGGTTTTAGGCTAGAACAAACGATGACAGAACGTACATATAACAATAGGATGAAATATCGATGAAGAAATGCTTCGGTAAAGAATGTAAAGAAAAAAGTGCAAAAAAATGAAGTAAGCAATTTAACAATTTATTTTATTCAATTTCCAAATATTATCAGGAATAACAATTTATATTGTTTAAAGAAATTTATTTTAGTACACGGACAAATTTTTTTATTACTCATCAATAAAACATGCACCGATAAATCAGTATTAATTATTCAGTCAATCAATTAACCAATCAATCAATCAGGATCAATAAATCGACCAGATCAACGAATTAATAATATCAATCAATAAATAGTGGCTTTAAAATATTTTCTCGATTCATTAACAAAATTATGAAAATTTTTGATAAAAAATAAAAATTATTTCAAATAACTTACAATCAATAGAATATTTTCTCCTTGGTATATTACTGTTAATATATTACTGTATATTACTGTTACTCTCATTAAATAATAATCAGATGCAAGGAAGAGAAAAGTTTTTTTAATAAATAATTTGCAAAACAATCAACAAAAGATATTTGCGAAACTAACTAATCGTCGTAGAAAAAGTTCCATGTTAACGCCAAGCTTTATGAAACCAAGCGGTGGCGATATCTAAATTATTATTTTTAAATTATCATTTCGATTTATTATTTCATCAAGGGAATAAAAAAATTACTGCCATATTCAGATCATGATACAAGTATTTAATTATACTTATCATAAAGTAATAGTTTTTTTTCTTAATTTTGATTTTATAGAATTTCAGAGCAAAATTCATAGATGAGCAAAGATCAAAGTTGGAATAGCAATTAATATATGGAATTAAACTATTTTAAGGAATCATGAGCTTATCTATATATAAACAAAAATTTAAATGTTCGCTGTTATAAACGATAAATCTCCGGAAGCTCTCCATCGATTGCTTTCAGATTTTGATAAAACCTTGCATTAGAATAGGTGTTTTTTCTTATATGGACATACTTCCTTTTTTTTTTATGTTTCAATTTGTGACAGCTAAAATAAGTGAATTTTTTGACCATGTCCTGCACCACGCCCCCATAAGCGGATTAGATTTTTGGCCACGCCTACTCTGTGCATTGTTCATGCTTACACAGCGTTCCAAGTTCTTCACTGATTGATTTGAAATACAACATTGCATTCAAGTAAGCGCGCATTTCTATATAGATTATGCGCTTGTTTAAATTTTTTCGTTTAGTTGTTGCTTTGTAAGGGTTGTAGTTGAGTCGCAGAAATGTCGAGGTTATGATAGTGTATAATAAAATATTTCGTTCACGCAGTTTATGGATTACCTTTCTGACTTCTAATATTTGGTGGTGTCTGGATTGCTCTTTGTCTTAAATTTCGTTGTACATTTTGACACAACGTTCCAAGTTTTTACCCATTTATTTGAAATTTCGCACAAATGTTGCATTTAAATAGGTTTCAGATTTCCATATAGATATACTTATTTTTTTTATCTCTTCATAACGATAAACATGTTTGCCTCAAAATATTTCGATTAACAGATAAACAGAGTGAAATCAACCAATCATAAGACTAAATGTTGGAGATCAGAAAAGGAAGAGGAACCTCGAAAGGATTTAAAAGGGTCGGATTTTGGAGCAGAATCACTTCAATTTCGACAACAATTCGAAATCAACAAATAGTTCAGTTTAAAGTTACTACACCGAATCCTTAAAAACCAAAGTTAAAATAATACCACCGCATAATAAAACTAACAACTAAGACATCAACAAAATTACCTAAAAAACGACTGTTTTACAACGAAATAGATCAACGCAGCAATAGTAGCAAATCGACAGTCAAGGAATCCTATTCTTCTCTACAAGTGACAAATGAAAAAATAATCTAATAATCAATTTGCCTGGATATTTTCTGACATTGTTTGTCATGAAGAATCACTTTGCATCAATCAGTAAAACCTTTCTCAAAAAGATTCATCTGTGTTACACAAGGCATAAAAAACCTCATCACATTTACTGCTGACGCAGCCGAATCAATAATAGCAAGAATCAATCTCAAATCCAACCAAACTATAAATCAAATTACAAACTACCAGATTTTTTTCTCCAGCACTAGAAACATGCGCTTTCTCTTTTCTTTTTTTCCACTTAATCAGTCTGAGTTACAGCAACGCGTACATAAAAACATGCCGTATTCGAATGCAATGTTGTGTCAAAATTTCAAAGCAATAGATAAGAACTTTCCAATATCTGAGATTTTGAACTAATATAGAAAGGCGCGTGTCTAAGAATTTTCAGAGACTTGAGATTTTGAAAAGAACATTTATATTTTTATTTTTATTTATATAGACTGGCTGGACCGGTCACGCGGGGCTTATAAAGTTTATAAAATTTTTATGAACTCGACAAGTCTTAATTAAATTGAATTTTTGGCCAAAAATGAATAAGTTGGAAAATTAAAATGTCTTAAAGCAAAGAGAATGTCGTTGATGATCACAGAATTGCATGATTTCCTTTCTAGAATCCTCATGCAGCATGTCAGCCTTGCATGCAATCATGTACATGGAACCTACAATAAGATACATGGAACCTACAATAAGATTGTCATCATTTTAGAGAGTTACTGTACCAGTACATGGAATCTACAATAAGATTGTCATCATTTTAGAGAGTTACTGTACTTGCGAATCATTTCACATGCAATCAGATTTCATTTATGAAAAAAATTTTTTTAAAAAAATAGCATATATTTTTTATTCATTTAGAACATTTAGCATTATAACATTTATTCTTAAACAAATAGTTTTCTCTTCAGATATATTACATTTCGATTGAAAACAAGTTTATTTCCAGAAGTTTTATTTGCTGAGCAAAAAAACAAAACACCAATAATTGAATGAAATGTAAATAATTCATTTGTATTAGGGCAATTCAGATTTAAGATTTAATTTGCATTTATTTTGGATTTAAACTCGATATGAATGATTCCCATAATAAATATGTTACAACACCTGTATCACTACTGGTGTACATTGTAAACAGGACATAACTCGTGCACTTGTGTCATTTACGACCGTATAATCATTTGAAAATAAATAATGATTAAAATGTTGAAGTTGACACTTTTGAATTGTTGTAAAACACTCCATTAGAATGCAAATTCTGTAATCAGAATTTGAATAAAACTCTGAAAATTATACAAATATTTACGAATATTAACTAATGTTACAATCTTATGAATCATATCGTTAATATCAAAAAATTGGATAATTAACAAATTTTCAATAATATAAATAATTAATTTGTATAAATTATAAATTTGATTGAATGATTAGATTAATTTAATGACCGAATCAATTTTTGTTTCAAAAAATTAGTATAAAAAAGTGATGTATGCTTGGAATTGGAGTACTTTGTTGTGCATAATTTTTTCATCCATATTTCAATATTAACAAGATAATTTCTACTTTTTATTTCAGAATTTTTGAAATTTAACAAGCATATGTTCCATAGATGAAGAAAATAGCAAACAAGAGAATCACTTTTCCCTAAATACGCGCTGCCGAAAAGATGTATCCTCGTAACAATCCTTCTCAATATACGGCTTCTCATCATCCTTCACCATTCTTAACTTTTCGTATACAAGCAATCTCCTGTAATAGATTATCTTGCCGCTGAGAATTTCAGTACTAAACAAGAAAGCAAATATACTCAAATTAGAATCGAGATGAAAATCAAATCTAAAATGTGCTTATCAATCATTTATTAACAATAGCGACATTTTATAGCATATATTTCAAAGTGAAATTAACAACATGCTTAACAAACTTTCATTTAACGGCACAGTATATCAAAATTTGATTAATTTCATCAGAAGCATAATAATTTTCATCTCGAATCTGAACCACATGAAATGATAATTTAAAGAAGCGACTATTAGAATAAGTAGTTCACCTCGAATATCTCCGTGACAATGACTGCTCACAATTATAAATCAATTTCATCGCATCATGTTTTGGTAAAATTGCTTCGGAATATCTAAAAATCAGTAAAGTTACAGAATCTTTGCTTATCCAATATCAGACATTTTCACACTTTTTATGATGTATATTATCGTATAACGACAAAACTTGCAAAACATTAATATCGCAGAATTATAAAAACCTTCAAGTTATTATCATCGGTGGCTAGACTGCCGATAATTCATGTTATCCGATTCTAGATTTATTTGAAGTTTCTGACATAAATTTTCGTCCAAACCAATAACTCAGCCAGTAGCCAAATTTGGTACAAGACTTAATATTAAATTGAAAAATTGAAATACACAGTCAAAAAGTAATTCACTTTGATTTTTTATTTCATATATTCTAGAAAGCATTAATTAATTTAGTATAATCGCATTTATTTAAATCATTTAATTAATTAACAGCTGTGATAAAGTTCATATAATGAAGATTCATAGAAAGTGATTTAAAATATATGAATTATATCGCTGAGTATTTCAACATTTGCAACATTATTTGCACATTCTTTATGTAAAAACAAAAACCGCCTAATGATTCATATTATGAAAAGTACAAATTCTAAATAACGTTGAATATACATGCCAAGAAACGACGATTACTATGATGCTTAAATAATTTTTGATAAAGGACAATGGCAAAATGAAAGTGCAAATTTTTCATTTTTTTATTTCCACATTTCTAGACTATATGATGTATATTTCGGTATTTTATTATGTACATTTTAATTGAACAATTGTTTTTTTTTTCTTTTATAATGATTGGGAATATCTAAATTAGAGAGGTTAGCAACAAAAAAGAAAATAGGACTTAAACATGCAAAAAACACAAAAATATTCTAAATTTATTCTAGAGTCATTTTATTTTAAATTCAGACATCAAAAGCAAATCTCATATGATTTAAAGATTAATATATAACTCTCCTTATTAACTGCAGTTAAAATGACTTATCAGTCATTATTATGACTTTTATAAATTCTCATATCGATATATTTCCCACCCAAATTTTATTAAAATCGATTTTTGTATTATGTTATTCTTCGTTTTTTCCTTTTTTTTTTCTTGGTTGGATGATTCTATTTGTCTAGAAGGTTATAGCAGAGTGAATAAATATTATACAAATACTGTTTGATCTCCAACTAATACTAATAAAAAAAGAAAAAAAACGGCTATGAATAGATGAAAAAGGACAGTTTTTTAAGCTATTCTTATTATTCCGTTAATATCAAGTACCATATAAAACAGATCAAGTAAAAGATGATCGAAAAGACAATTGGTAACAGTTTATACACATTTTCGTCACTCACTAAGATTTTTTTATGTACTATTTCAAACAGTAACTCCATGAAATTTCCCATTCCTTTTGTCAAACTATTTCTTGAACTATACAAATGACATCATTTTCAGAAACTTAAAAATATTGGACATTTGTATCACCTTGCTTTCTAATGCTTTAATACATTGTATAATTTAGTACTTTAAGTCTTTTAAGCTTGATAATTTTCTATCGAATTTCTTTGGCCTTTCTTGAAACCAATGTTACGGAACGAATGGCTGAATATTTCAGCATATGTTTTACGTTCAATTTCCATTATCATGAAATTCTATAATTATGGTTTATGTATACAAAACTACGCTGCAAAAATATAATAGGACCTCGGAAAAATTATGTTTCAAAAATTAAAAAATTTCGAAAAATAACTCTCAAAGCTTTCCAATGATAATTTATTGATATTTTTCTGGATTTTCCTATTTTGAAACCATTTATTAGATATATTTTCATATCAATCTAAGCATCCATTGGTTACTCTTTCACTATTTCATTCTTCCTACATATTCGATTACAGCAATAATTAGCTTTATAACAAACATTAAAAAAATGTACACTTAAGTGAACCACAGTGAGAAAAAAAAAATGAAACAAGAAGGAGCAAGAATAATTCTCTTTTCTCTCATATCTTTTATTTTTCTGAAATTAGATAAAACAAATGAAACTCAATAAATTACATCTTGAAATATACAGTAGATTATGGATACATGCTACGATACCTTAAGAAATCAAAGTGAACCCGAAACTTGCACTCAATCAATGGACTGTTATGATTTCAATGCTGAATGCATATACAGTCTGGCAGAATCCCATCATATTTGTTGCAAGCCAAGACTTAATGTCATCGTTCCTGGTAAATCATTAAGCAAATATAAATCAAACCAATTTCTCCCCAAATATAGTCAAGATGGAATCACAGAGCAAATAATTACATGCTAAATCATTAATCTTTTGAAAATACCCAACTCCTACAAAAGTATCTTTCTTGCCAAAAAGTTAATTTGTATTTAAAGAATGTCCCGATGGACGAAAAATACTGATAATGGGTCAATATGCCTGTATTATGTTCATGCAAAATTCAATCGAAAATGATTTGTTGTCCACAAGGATACGAATGCTTATTTACTATTTATTAATTTATTATTTATTGTTCATCATTTTATTATTTATTAATTTATTATTTATTGATTTATTATTTATTTATTTATAATTTATTAGTTGTTATTTATTAATTATGATTTACTGTTTATTACTTATTATTATTTATTATTCAATCATTCAATTATTTAATTATTCAATTATTTGATTATTTAATTACTCAATTATCTAATTATTTAATTATTAAATTATACAATTATTTAATTGTTCAATTATTTAATTATTCAATTATTCAACTGTTTAATTATTCAATTATTTATATTAATCATATTAATTATTTGTTTAACTATTTAATTATTCGTATTAATTACATTAATTACATTCATTGGTAATTATATTAATTATTTAATTATAATGACTATATTAATTATTAATTGTATTAATTATTAATTATTATTAATCATTAATCACTATTAATTGTTATCAACTATTAATTATTAGTTGTTATCAATTATCAATTATTAATGCAATTCTTAATAAATTTTTTTTATATTGACAAGACAACTAACTCATCATCGAACACTGGGAACCAAAATAGCAAACGTCCACTCACAACAAGTAATTTGCTGGCGAGATCGATAAGATCAAGAAATGTTGAGGAAATGGAGTATTTCGCTTTTTCAGGATAACGATTTGTACTGAAAAGAAAATTAATAAAAAACAATTAAAAACGAATAAGTTATATAAGAAAAAAATTTAAGACAGATAATGCGACAATTTCTTGAGCTTAATTCTCCAAAAATGTGAATCAATGAGGAAAGTTGTAAAACTTACTGCTGAGCATCTTTAACTATCCATGACTCCTTCTTTCCCCTGATACCAACCTTCTGCCCTTTCTCTCTAATTCCATAAGGTGCTGGAAAGAACAGAATGTCTGGTTAGTAAAAAACTCTCGTATACATTTCCGTTATCACTAATAATCAGTACGCAGAATTAAAATAAACAAAGTACAACCATGAGTTCATTTCAATGTAACGAATATCCAGATAAGTCCAATAGAAGCATTTACGTCCTGCAGATAGAAAAGAAAATTCAAGATCTTTACCTGCAAATGTTTTTCTTCGGAGAAAATATAAACTTACGGTCGGTAATTATTGCATCGAATACAGGAAAGGTACCGGAATGTGTACCAGGGTGCCATAATTGGTGCTGACTGGCATCTGCTATCACTAAACCCATGAAATAAACTTCTGTTCCATACTGTTGAAAATTTGCAGCAACTGATTCTTTAGCTGTATTGCACTCTATACCAGCTCGTGATGATCTACCTATGAAAAGCAGAAAAAAGAAACGGAAAAAACACTTTCAAACTGAATAATTTCAATTAATACTCTTCCTAACGTCATTCTCCAATTATAAATAGCCAAAACTGATGAACTACTGTATTGCGATTTTACCAAAAATAAATGAAGTCGAAAAGAAACATATATTTTTTTTCTTGAAAAAAAAAAGATGTATTTCTTAGAAAATTAATATAGTAATGTTGTACGTGCATATAGAACAAAAAAAACCCAAGGCAGAAAAAAGTCTTCAAAATAAATAATAACTTTAAAAAAAGTATTACCAATAGCTCTGGCAATTTGGTAATTTATCTCGGTTCCTAAAACAGCAGCACCGAAATGTGCAGCAGCAATTAATAGCCCACCTGAAACTATTGAAAGAGAATTAATGCAACACTTAAAGTTCATTAATCTCTTTTTCTGGCTGAAGATTTCATAATCTGTTCAAAGTAAATTATCAGCTTTTGAACAATTAATATTTCTAAATTGCCACATTCCAAAAAAAAAAAAAGTTATAATAAGAAATAGAAATGAAACATTTAGAGTTTATGGATTCTTTTTCTAATCAAAGATCTCACAATCTGACCGTTTGAATTGATTTTGCGCAAATAATGTTTCTAAACTAAGCCACATTCAAATATGATTATCAAAATAAATTGAAAGAAACCTGTTCCACAGAATGGATCAAGAACAAGAGATCCAACATCTACTTTTGCTATATTAGCTTGAAGAAACGATAATTCTGGATCTATCGTTGTATTGCCAATGTAACATCGTTCAGCCAAGGAATAATGCTTTTTCAATTGACCTTGGCCACATCCTATCTATTGAATTTATTTCACAACAGAAAAGAAAAGTTGCTTGCAATAAATCATTGGTTTATTTGCAAGTTTTTTTTTTGAAGTACTATTTTAAAAATTGTTCGATAACATGCGTAATTCTCATAGAAGCGTGCTTTTACGACTTTTTTTTCGTCATTTCAAATAAGAATAAAGCAATCTAGATAAAAATATTTCTGTCTGTTTTTCAGAAAATGAAAGTCCATAAAGTACCAATTTTCCAAAATAAAGCCTCTGAAGTAAATTTAAATCATATTCTTCGATAACATAAAATATATTGCACGGATTACTCAAATCTACAGGAGATTTCCTGAAATCAAGTGCCTTGCCAATATCCTGAAAAAAGAAGATGTATTTAAATAAAAAAACAAGAGAAGTAAGGAAAATAAATATATCCGGACTACTGATTCAAGAAAAAATTAAATACCGTAATTATGGTAAGAGGAGGAATACGATTATTCTTTTTTCCAATAGAACGTATGCGTATGGCAAAAGATTGTTCAGTTGAATCGTAATTCTAGAATTCAAAATTTATAAAAATAAAGAACAAAGAATGAGGACAAAGAAAATTTTGAAAGCTATTATACAAAATTATTTGGATTCCAAATAAGTACAAATAAAACTCGCATTTTATTCGTATTCTAAACTTCATAAAATTTCACTGAGAAATTTTCATAAATGAAATGGATAATGTTTACTTTAATATCATGCTTTTTTTCTCCAATATTTGCATATAATTCATTATAATCATTGCAATTTGCTATCCATTCTATTGCAAATTTCACAAGAACTGATCGTGAAAGTATTGAGATCACGTTGTCAAGGGATGGAAATTCAAACACATAAACGTGCCGCTGAAATACAGCAATTAATATAAAGTATCGATAAGGATGGCTGTTATGCAAAAAATCATAAAATCAACATTCATTCCGTCACATTGATTTTGGCGATTTAAATTTTACCATGATTTCTAGAATAGGAGAAAAAAATTGACATTAAAGGCGAATAATCTAGCTAAAAGACATCCTTGCAACTTTGTTAACATTTATCTTCATTCGTTTGACATTCAAATACATAAGAATAATCTATAATTCTTTCCGTTCAAGTTCATTTCCTAGATGTTAAAAAATAAATAAATGAAAGCTATTAATAGTGAACATCTGAATAAAAGCGGTATTTTCGAAAGTGACAAAATTACCTCGCTACAGATTAGTGAAATGTTGTTAGCACATGGAATTTTATGCAAATTGCAAATACTTTCCATTTCAGCACGTCGGAAATCAACGTGTACTTGCGAGAAGACAAATATGAACTTCCTCATGGAACTGGAAATAAATCATTATGATTATTCTACAACAACTTGCAATATTCAAATGTAACTTAACGTGAAAAGCACTAACGCACAAAATCTTGAATTACTCAGTGATTATGAATATTATGTGGCCTCCACTGGGAGCATGCTGAAAATAAACGATATCACATAAATTAACATCCCTTTTTTGGTAAATTCATCATTAAAAGAATTAATGGAAGATAAGGTTTCAAGATATAGTTAATAAGATTTTGATTAACATGCGATAAAGGATTGTTTTTTAGATACCTATTCATAACCTACTGCTTTCATCTGTGTTACTGTGAATAAGCAGTATCTTTGCTACAAATGATTAAATCATTTTTGATTATGCTAGGAGCAAAAAATGATAAATAAACGAATAATTGTAATATGAATTATGTTGGATTTGAGAATCTGAATATTTTTCTGTTGTTTTTGTAGATGAAAAAGTGCTTGTTTTAATAGCAAGCATTTTTTGCTTTTGCTACTTGAACTTTTATAAAGAAAATTGTGAATTTGATCGAAAAACAATCAACGAATACTTGAATAGTTCTTTAAAATAAGCATTTAATATGGACTAAAGAAATACAGCTGCTAGAATGTGAAAAGATAAACTGAAAAGTAGTTATAAATTTGAAATTCATGTTTGCATTTTCTAAAAAAATTCAAAATGGATGGGAAGGCAATTTAGCATTTAGCAAAACTGAAAGAATTAGAGGCAAAAATGATGTCTGATCAAACGATGAGTTTTGCTAAAAGTGCCAATGCTTCAATAAAAGAAAGCCAAACAATTGCAAAATAATTTTATGTTATTATTTATTAAGCTAATTTGCAAAATCTTACGATAAATATATTGAAATAGTACTTCCCCAAAGAATTCCACTAATTCTGATGTCACCGATGAAAGAACGAGTGATTGGCTGTTTTTTATTTTGCTATTCCATTGATTCATCCGAATTATTTTTTAATTTATTGATATCTCAAAGAGAAGTAAAATTAAATTCAATTATAGCTAAGTGACATTAATTGATACATTTTTGAAGTTGAAAAATTCCGATCATTTATTATAATCGTCTAGAGTGAATCACATTTCTGACCATTTTATTGTCAAATGTGGTAAAAAAATTTCCGAGAATGTTGGAATTAATTAATCTCTAACTTTTTGAATAATTAAATTTTGAACTGCTCCTTCTGAAATTTCAAATTAACATTTGTCATTATTCGTGATTAATATCAAATGGAGATGATAATGGAAAGTTCATTATATTTTGTAGTGATTTTTTTTTATGAAGACAAAAAACAACATATATTGAATATTTTTAATTAAGTACAAAAAATATTTAATATTAAACTACAAGCTTCAATTTGGGAAGGAGCAGTTCAAAATTTAATTATAAACAATATAGCTTTAATTATTAAACAATATAGCTACAATAATACGGTTTTATGCATGATTTAATGTAGAATTGATGAATTAAAATCTGAGATTTATTAAGAAGAACTGATGCAGGTTATTATTTTTTCATACAGTCTTCAAGAATAGGGATCCAAAAATTCATTTTTTCATTCAAAACTCTTCAAATTAATGCAATACTTATACCAGGCGCAACACTGACAATTGTCATCGGCTCTGCAATGATTGTAATCGAAATTCGAAATTACGACCAGCATCAGTTGGAAGAGCAAATCTGTAAGATTGGTTTTAACCATGGAATTTCTGGAAAGATTACGAATTGAGCATTAAAGCACTAAGGAATGTGATTTTTTTTTTTTTAAATATTGAAAATTCTCCTGAATATCATATGTGCATAGCAAATCGAAGTGTCTGAGAAGCTTGCCTTAAGGTTGAATTCGCTACGTTTCAATGCTGGAGAAAAAATCTGATGATTTGTAATTTAGTTTGTAGTCTAGTCGAACTGAAGATTGGTTCTTGCTGTTGTGATTCGGCTAAGTCAACAATGTGAGGAGGTTTTTCTGCGTCTTGTGTGGCAGGACTAAATCTGTTGAGAAAGGTTTTATTGAATGATGAAAGACTGATTCTCTGTAACAAACAATTATCAAAGAATATCCAGGCAAATTGATCACTGGGTTATTCTTTACTCTGTCACTAATAGAGAAGAATACTGTTCAGTTGAGTTATCGGATTATTGCTACTATTGTGTCGCTTTGAACTGTCGAACTGGAACTTCTGGAGCTCCGAGCAGTCGCTATTACTTCACTTTATCCAGCATCGATCTTTGTCACTTACCCGTAAATTGGAACGTTTTGGCGGTAAACACGTTTGAAACTATATAGCGCCACTTAACCATTAGTACTCCTTGCTTACAATAATTATCGTGGCGTTATTTGCATCTTTCAGCTTTCGCCTACATCTAATATGTTTAATTTCACAATGCTTGTGGGCAATATTTTTTACTGTTCCATTGTAGATACGGAGAGTGTGTGGTTTATCGATTCTAGAACACGCAACATACAACTATACATGTAAGAAACAAACTGTGTATAGATTTAAATAACAAAATTCTAAAGATTGTCCCTGAGCTTTATTGATGTTGATTGCAACACCAATCAAACTGGGAATTGCAATCTCTTAATATGAAATGGCAAAAAAAAAAAAAAGATGCTTTGATTTTCTATAACCGGAAAGAAAGGCTCTGCTTCCCCAAGTTGAGACAATTTAATTTTTCCGGCTATGCAACACTTTTCTTTCGTTTCTCCATTAAATTTCAGAAACTTGCAATAAGATATACTTCAGTAATAGTGTCAATGAGAACCATGCAGACTCAAACCATAATCATCAACTGGGTTGTATCGGAATGCAAGGCTTGTAATTGTGTGACTGCTGAACATGAAATCATGTTTGAAGTTCATCTATTGTTTCTCGTTGACGCCTTTTAGCCACGCTCAATCGTATTCGCAACTTTGCACCCTCAAAGCTGGCTGTACGTCATTCTGCCCGCATTTGAGCCATTCTTTGTCTTTTAAATCGTCCCATTCTTCCGCTTTGCAATTACGATAACCTATGTCTAATCTGCTAGGATGAATATTATTTGGATGAACTAAAGCAGTCGATATGCATCCAAACTGGCTTCGAAATTATTTGATAATATCCAAGTAAATTGATCACTGTATTATTCTTTTCTTTGTCACTTGTAGAGAAGAATAGAATTCCTTGACTTCTGATTTGCTACTATTGCTGCGTTGATCTATATCCTTATAAAACTGTCGCTTTGGTGTAAAAACTCCGAATTGAACTGTCTGTTGAACTCGAATTGCCGTAGAATCTAAATTGATTTCGCTCCAAAATCCGGACTTTTTAAATCTTTTCGAGGCTTCTCTTCCTTTCTTGGAATCCAACATGTCGGCTTATGTTAATTACTTTTTTTATCTGTTAATCAGAGCGTTTTGGCGGGACACATGTTTATCTTACGGCAGTTTAGCTGGTAACATGTTTATTCTTACGGAGATGTAAAAAATAAATATATCTACATGGAAACAAGCGCCTATTAAATGCAAAATTCTGTCAAAATTTCAAATCAGTCGATGAAGAATTTGAAACGTTGTGTGATAGCAATATTTTTACGTTTACATTTTTATTTACATAGATTCATTTTTTAGTAGTCAAATTTTGCATAAATTACGGTGAGAAATTGATAAATATTTTTCAGCAAAATATTTGATTACAAATGCTTAAAATTCTATAATATAATCGCTATCAATTAATAATTTTGTTATATATTTTTCCAGTAGTTGTAACAATTCATTGATACTGTCCAATTAAGTCTCAAAAAAAAAAAAAAGAAAAAAAAAGAACAGTGTCGGAAAACTCGAAATAATTTTCTAAAATAACTTTTGCTTTTCAAAATACGCTATAAAAAATTGTTCTATTTGGGTCGTTATTCAATTCACATGTAATATCGGTATGCTAATCAAATGTAACATATGAGGTTATACACGATATGCTAATTATTACAAAGATTAAATTCTTTCTCATACCAATCTCTTACATAGCATGAGAAAGCTATGTAATTCCCTTTTTTTGTATTCTGTAAGCCTCCCCGCTTATCGAGGATAGAAGGGTTATTCTTAAAATTGGTTTCGCTAGTGCCGGTGTGAAAATTTTGACAGCGGAAAGCTTCGACTGTGGTAATTGAAGCTAGTGACTGTTGTAAATTTGTATAATTTCGACTTTAAATTCTTCGACTTGATAATCCTCGGTTTTTATAATTTTAATTCCATAATCTTCTACTTCATAGTTTCCTGTTTTATATATTACTCTGTAATCAGTTATTTGCTGTATTAATAGTAAACATACAAATTAATTGTCCACGCATTCATCAATTCGGCAAATCGTAAGTCCTTTCTTTTCACTAACACTAACTTTTTACTTCAAAGAAAAAAAAATTGCGACAACACGATCGACATACCAATCAAATTTTATCGATCTAATTAAATTATTTCAATAAATTTTGTTAGTATTCAAACTAATTTTTTAAATTCATAATTTTAATTTTGTTGATACAATCAGTCACTTATAAATTCTCAAACTTCTCCTTTTACTTCTAAACTGAACTTTATTCGTCACTATTCTCATATTACTGCTAAATTCAATTTTCTATAAAAAATTTTCAAATAAGAAAAAGAGTAGAAGTTAGAATTACTTAATAAATACAATGTGAAGTGTTTTTTATTTTACTATTTTCTTTCTTTTCATTTGGTTAAATTTATTATTCGATCACTAAAAAGAAACTGCTTCGAAATCTTCCTGAATGATATCAATGATTTTTGATTATCACATCTGACTGATCAACTCACTCTTCTAAAGTTATACTAGTGATTTTGGTATTACATGCGATTGATTTTATTCCTCTTCTGCACAACTTTCAACAGATGTCAATTTCAATAATTTTCCGATTCAAATGCATTGATTGTTTGCTACAATATCATTTATCAATTAAACTACCATTTGCCAGGTATCAAATGATCAATGCATTTGAATATCGAAGTTGACATCTGTTGAAAATTACTGACATTTTCGCTTTCATTACCAAAATTTTTTTCTTTCTCTCTTTCTTCTATTAAAATGATATCAACCAAATCCATTATTTTTCAATTTCTTTAAATGTCAAAAATTTAAAAATCTATTCTTCGTTTCTTCCTTTTTTTTTTTTTTAATAGAAAAAAAATGCTTCGAATTTAGAGCAATGACAATATGGTATAACATAGAACACTAGTGAATATAATATGAAATTTTTGAAGAGCAAAATTTAACAGAAGCATCGGATGTATTTTCTACGCTTGAAAACCTTTCTGTGACTAAAAACTGACCCATAATCTCCCCCAAATTTAAACTTCGGCAAACAAAGATGAACATTGATCTCAGAGCTTATTGGATGGAAAATTGAGATACTGAGTCCTCAGCAACAGTCAGGAAAGCAGAACTTGGTCTGCTGGTGTTACATTTTGACCTTTTTCTTCCTGCAGTTTAGCTCAACTGCTCTTCAGGAACAATTAACTCTACACAATTTTCATTCTCATCAATAAATAACCATCGACGCTTTCACAGGAGTAGTTGCTTTAGCAACAAAATGGCCCAGGTTTGAAGAGTAATGTGTATGATATCAGTGTATATTAGCACAAATATTGAAAATTTCATTCATTACTTCCAACATTTCGATCTTTGCTCTTAAGATTTCAGTTTCAGTCATTTATTTCTCGGATAAAATCGAAGAAATAAAAGTTCGCATAATTATAATTGATAAATTTTGATATATTATTTACGAACAATTTTATCACCTGTTAAAAAGTAAATTTTAAAATTTTATTCATCCAAAAGCAAGTTTCCATATTATTCTTATATAAGCTATATTTTATTATTTTTACTATTATTTTCAATAAAAGATTTGCATTCAAAAAAATCGATTAATTTAAATTGTGAAATATTACGTAACGATAGGATCTACTATCACGAATAACACAATTCTGTCTTTGAAAATAATTTCAAACTAAATTAGTCGGATTTTCTCACAAATAAAACAAATGATTTTTGTTTGTTGCTTGAATTTTTATATTCTTTCTTCCATTCTATTTTTACTTTTACACAATGCTTATATATAAAAACATTACTGACAATTTATAAATTTGTCCATCGCAATTATAAACAATTTTCTCAAATAACCTTTTTTAACAAAAATTTTTTCCTCCCAGCAAACAGTTTTTCCTGTCTTAATACTTTATTCTTGCGTAACTTTTATAAACAGATGAATCATTCCTCAGTATTTCTTTGCAATGATCAGGAAAAGTGTTTTATTTTAATTTAAAAAATTGTTTTTGATTTGTAGAATTTCTTGTATTTTTGCCCCATTAACATTGGCTAATTTAATTTTTAAAGAAGAAAGTCTTTTGCTTCAATTTGCAAAATTATTTACTTTTTAATTTAATTTCATCAATATATACTAATTTAAATGTTGGACTTACTAACAGTGGTAAAAGAGAATATTTTTATTTTAATGAGCAAAATTATATACTTTTAATTTTGCTTCATTAATATTTGCTAAATTTAATTGTCAATATTTGCTTTCACTTATTAAAGAAAGTATTTCTATTTGGCTGTAAAATAAATCCTTTGCGAATCATATTGCATCATTTGTGCACTCTTTTTTTCATTTATTTTTTGTTCGCTTCATTTAATTTCATTTTATCAGTAACTCCAATTTGCAACATTTGTTCCCATGTTCTGCTGTTTGAATTGTTTATTCAGTTTTGTTTATTGAAGTTTGAAACTTTAAACTTAGATATGATTCATTTCAAACTAAACTGCTCAAATTTCAGTTTTTAATGTTTAAAATGCCAATGAGATGGGATTTTCTAAATGCTTATCTATCAGTTCAATTGCCAAACTCTTTTTATTAGACCATTTAGCGATGAAACAAAATATTTTTGTTATTTATTTGGAACTTGAAAAGTTCTTTTCAACGAACTTTTGAAAAATTTTCATCATTTTCTATAAAGTATTTTTCTACAAAGTATGCTTCTCTTTTGTTTCTTTCAATTGTTCTACATTCATTAGGATGTTGCTTTTCGAATCTTTACACTGTTCAGTACGAAGTTATTCTTTGAATTTCGAAGAAAAAAAACTTTTTTTTCCTTTCAAATTGCGTAATTTTGATTGCTGGTTCCTATAACTGCTACATTTAACAAAAATAATTGAAATATTTTAATTGAATGAATCATCATTAAAAGGAACATTATTAAAAATTAATATTTAAATTTAGATAATTTGAAATGTTCCTGGTAAAAAAAATAATTTAAAAAAAATTATTATCCTAAACTTTGTGCTAATCGGTTATACAATATTAATAATAATATTTGAGTGAAATAATAATATTATTGACGTCAAGATTTATTTCGATTAATACAATTCGTTTTAGTAAAATTCAAATGTGGCTGTTTATTATCATACTGATAGTTGGCCATGTTTTACAAGAAAAATTTATCGAAAGTTGGCCTGATCCACATTTCCGTTCAAAAGGTGCCGTTTGGCCACAGCCACAATATATAATGATCGGCAGCAAATCGATGATAGTTGATTCAGGAGCATTTAAATTTGTATCAACCGTTGGAGAATGTGAAATTATCGATAAAGCTATCAAACGCTATCACAAGCGTCTATTCGATAAAATAGAATATAGCATTGTGAAAATGATTAAGCTACAAGAGATTAAAATACTGGCTGATGAGGTTACAGTTTAGCTTAATAACATTCATTCATTTTAAAAAAAATGCTGAAAATTTCAAAAAATGTGTTTTTATTTGAATTTTTTCCTGATTGCTATTTATTTTAACTGAATTAATAGTTTCAATGTGAGTAAATTGGTAAATGAAGCGAAGTATTAATAATTTCTAAAATCTTCTATAATATAAACTCGTTTTTTATTTTTAAAACTATTTGATTGATTAGTTAGTCAATTAATTAACTTGAATGATAGTTAAATTATTCAATTAATTAGTTAAGTGATCAAATTTGCACTATTTATTATTTACAGATTCTTAGTAATTTGACAATATTTGTGGATGGAGGATGTACTAATCAATTCCCACAATTTGGTATGGATGAGAGTTACAAATTGAACATAACAAATAATACTGCTATTTTAAAAGCTAATCAGGTTTTTTTTTTTGGATTAAATTGCATTAATAAATTATTGAAATTGACAGCAAATTTAATTTTGCATATAAATTCTAAAAATTAAAATATGAAATTTAGGTTTGGGGTGTTTTAAGAGGATTAGAATCATTTGCTCATCTTTTTTTCGATCAAAATACCAAAATAAGGAAAGCTGAAATTCGTGATTATCCACGCTTTTTATATCGTGGAGTTTTATTGGATACAGCTAGGTATTTGTTTTTTGATTAAATTTCATTTTTTTTGGATAATTCGAATCTGAATTCGAATTTGAAATATTAAATACATGAGAGAAAATTCAAATGAAATAATTATTTAATTCAAGAAAAAAACAATAAGAACTGATTCAAATTAGCATCCAATTACAATTTTATTGGTAGCCGTTTATTTTATTTCGAATTCTCACCATGTGAGTTTATTTTGAGTACTGATAATGTTGTAAATTTAAATTCAAAGGTTTGAATTAAATTTTTCAAAATTTCAAATCAATCTTGCATTAACTATCAAGAATCAATTTTTTTCGATAGTTTTTTTGATAAATAATTTTGAAAATCATTTCTTATTAACTTCATTTACAATTGTAATGCATAAACAGGTGTTGTGAGGTACAGTTTTTGTGACATATCTGAATTATTTTTCATTTTTTCGAAATACTTTTTTTTTTTCTTAAAACAGAAATGTGATCTAATACCAATCGCTCTAATATTTAATAATTGATGAAATGATTGATTTAATTTGATAATCAATCGATCAGTCAAGAAGCGGGAAGAATATTGCAGGCATTACTTATCGGTTGATGCTATAAAAGCAAATATTGAATTAATGGCTCAGAATAAATTTAATACATTTCATTGGCATATTGTTGATATCGAATCATTCCCATATAAGTCTGAAGTTATTCCAGAATTAATTAAAGGCGCTTATACACCAAATCATATCTATACAATATCACAGATTAAGGTTTACATTTATAAAATTAACTAGAAAACATTAGAAATATTTTAATAATTAATAATTAAAACAAAAATCGAACTATCGATTTTTCAATAGATAACGATTATTTCAAATAGTACTTCAGAAATTCTTTGTATTTTTAATTCATTAATATTTTTTATAAATGCATTATATATTTAGGATAGTCAATAATAATTAATGTATATATGAACATATTTTCATGTTATAATTATATATTTTACCGGATGAAATTTTAAAAATTAGAAATGAGATTTGATTTTTTGGCGCATATTTCACAAGTTCCTTCAAATTTTTAAATTTTTAATATTTTCGTAGATGTAATTTTAACACATTTAGCAAAACAAATATGTTGTTACTGTGTGCAAAAATATATATTACAGTAAAAAACTTTTTTTGATGAAATTTTTTATAAGCATAAATGAAATATAATTTAAACATTTTTTGGTATAAATGTTTACTTTTTTTAATTTTTTTTAATTTTACTGTAATAAATATTTTTTTCAGGAATAAAGTATATAGTTGGATTTAAGTTAAAAATGTTCAAATTAAATGTGTTCATTTTTCATCTTAATTTACAAAAATATATTAAAAAATGTACGATTTTTAGGATATAATAAACTATGGTCGATTACGTGGTATACGTGTGGTACCAGAATTTGATACACCAGGACATATGAAATCATGGGGTATCGGTGTAAAAGATCTTTTAACTAAATGTTATCATGCAAATGGCTCAATATATGAAAATTTCGAGAATTTATTAGATCCTACAAATCCAAATACGTGGGATGTCTTGACTGCACTCTTTCAGGTAATCTACTTTTTTTTTCTTTTTTTTTTTTTTTTGCTTTCTTTTTTGATTAAATATTTTCCGCACAAAATTATCATTTTTTTTTTTTACTGGCATATAATTTGAAATGCTGTAATTGATAGAATTGATTAAATATCTCTGGAAAGATTATTTAGTAGAATTTTTAGGAAATATTTTCAATATTCCAAGATAATTATATTCATCTTGGTGGTGATGAAGCACAATTCTGGTTTACGGAATGTTGGACATCGAATCCGAATATTCGACAATTTATGGAGGTTCCCTTTTCCTGACGATAATATTATAAAGAATTCCTAAATTTTGAATAATTCGAATTTGAAATTTAAATTTGGAATACCTTACTTTTTCAAGAAAAGTTATTTCTGAATTTTGATAATAGAAATGAATCAATAAGCTTAAAAATAAAGAAAAATAAAACTAATTTTTTCATTTTTTTAAAAAGATTTATGGACTTAAAGATGGCTCTGATATTCAAGCCTGGTACTTCAGTAAACTTATTCCTCATCTTCTCACTCTGAAAGGTGGACGAAACAAAAAGTTTCTTGTATGGGAGGTAAGTCGTTTATGGAAAATCGATAATCAAAATAGTCATTTCAAAAAAGAAAAAAAAAAATATTTGACTAAATTTTCAAAAATTTTTAAATTTTAAAAGTCAATATCATATAAAAAATTTATAATTTTCAAACTTATCAGTACTTGCTAAGCACTTTTTGATCTAATTCATTGATTAAATTTTGAAATTATTAACAAATTAAAAAAACCTTTTTTTTTTTTAAAAAAAAAGGAAGTAATAATGAACGGGAATTTGACAACGAATGGCATAACGAATGCTGATATGATAGCTCATATTTGGAAAGATGAGGATCATATTGATCATGCAACAAAAATGGGATATTCAGCAATCTTATCAGCATGTTGGTATCTTGATTCAATCACATCTACTGCTGATTGGAAAGTTTACTACAGTTGTGATCCACAGGTTCAATAATAATTTATCGTTCTTAGCAAAAAATAGATAAAAATTTTAAGATTGTATCGAATAAAGAAAATGAAAATTTTCCGATAAGGAAATTTTTAAAATACTAGATGAAAAAAGAGAGAAAAATCATATTTTTTTTGATTCAAAAAAAAAATTATTGGAAAATTGTGAAATTTTCAAAATTCTTATATTTAACAACTATAAAGTTCAAGAAAAAAAAAGGAAAAAAGAAAATTATACACTTTTATAAAAAAAAATGAATTAAAAATTATTAGAAAGTTATGAAATTTTCAAAATTTCTTAAAAATTGGAGGTATTTTTTATTTTTTGCTAGTTTATCAAGAACTATATTTACTTTCTCGTTTGAAAGATGATACTTTACTTTATAATGTTTTTTATACTTTTTCTTTTTCTCTTTAAAAGAAAAAAAGTCTTCTCTTCAATTCCCTCTCACCTCTCTCATTCCCTCTCACCTTTGTATTTCAATTATTGAAGAAAAAAAGGTAATTGATATAAATATGTAAGAATTTCAATGGTACTCAAACGCAAAAACGTCTCGTGATAGGCGGCGAAGCAGCACTTTGGGGTGAATGGGTTGACGAGAGTAACGTGATATCACGTTTGTGGCCACGTGCGAGTGCTGTTGCAGAACGCTTATGGAGTTCTGCTGAAACGGAGGATATTGAAAAAGCTTGGCCAAGGTTATTTTTTCAACTTGACACATACTTAATTATTAGATAAGTCACTCTTAATTATTGCAATTCAATTTAATATTCATTTAAGGCTATCAAACATTAATTATTTGAGGAATTGTTGCGAAAAAATATTTGGACGAAAAAAAATCAACAAAAAAATCTTTTTTAAATGAATAAATAACAGAAAAATATGAGCAAAAATTTTCAAATCCTCTTGGTTAAATTTTCTCGTCTTAATCATTTTCCAAATTTGAAATTATCAAGTATTTTTTCAAGTGTTATTTTTAGCTTGATCTCTTTTCATCAATGTTTAAATTCAAAAATAATGATGGAAAATGATGCAAGCAGAGAAATTGATATTAGTAATAGGAAAATAAGAAAGTAGAATATAAAATTTTTCTTAACGGCTAATGATAATGATAAGTTGATAATGACTCATTTGCAGATTATATGAAATGCAATGTCGAATGAAAGCACAAGGATATCCAGTACAACCGGCTGAAGGACCAGGATATTGTGAACATGAATATAAAATTCAATTACCGCTTTATGATTAGAAAAGATATATATGTGACAGGATTATTTTAATAAATAATATGTGTAATCAGTAATCGATTATTACAGTCCTATATTATATAATCAAATATTTTATATTTGAACAGTTATTCAAGCAAAATTTTCAGTTGTTATAAAAATTAATTAATTATTTCCTGAATGCTATCAATAAAAATTGCAAAGTATTGAAATTAACAATTTAATTATTTCAAATTGATAAAATTCAATTGGCGAATTCCATTTTTCAATAAAATCAAAAAATTTCAACTTTTTCAGTGTAAAACTTGCTATTACTGTGATAATATTTTTTTTTTTTTTATTTTTTAATATAAAAATAATTTGTTGAATTTTTTTTTTTTAATTTTAAGAAATTTCTACAATTCCATCAGAAATTGAATCATTTTATTGTTAATTTTATTAAGATGGTGATATAAGATGTGAAATTTATAATTAACTTATTTAATAAATGCCAATTTCGCAAGCCAATCGAACGCATCGAATTAGGAGGAAGAGGGGAAGTTAAGGAAATGACAAATCCTAAATTTCGTAGCAATTGAAATCTAATTCGTCTCTTACTATTCTAAAGATTTGTGCAAAATGAAATAGAAAAAGAAGAGATTCTGAAGTTAAAGAAAATGATGAAGCGAAATTAAACAGTGATTTTTTTTTTATGTTGAATATTTCAAGGTGAGAGTTCGAAATTTGAAATAGGAATTGTATTTGAAGTAAGAAATTACAAAATTTTCTTTCTCCACAACTTTCAATTTACGCAATAAATTCTTTCACTTAGATATTTTGATTCGAATATTTTTGCTACTCTTATCATAATCATCATTTTCTAACAGATACATATGCATAAATTAATTGAATATGTCAAATTTTATCTTTTAAGAAACCAAAAAATTTCAGTTTTTCATTTTGAGCAAGGAATATTCCTATTCACGGGATAATTTCCTTTCCCAAAATTAAAGATAAACAAATTAAATAATTTGAACGCCAGTTTTGTGCTATTTCTTAGCCAAGCTTTAATAAACCTTCCGTAGAATCAATTTATGCCAATTTTCGAATATACAAGATTGGAAGAATTGAAATATTTCTTGAATTATAGATATTACGAAAGAATCCAGGTATTGTGAATAATAGAAATTTGTCACATTTCTCACACACATGAGTCACTTATCCATATCGCGCCACAACGGCTTCTGTTCTTTCACCTTCCAATCCAACAAAATATCTTTCTTTCACGATAAATGTTATTGCTGTGCAATCATCATTTATTATCATTATTGTAAATAATTTTAGCGATCTTTTTTTCTTTTCATCAAAATTATCGAGAAGATATATTTAGAAATGAATTAAAGAAATCTAAAATTAAATAAGTCTAACAATAATTTAAATTAAATAAATCTAACATTAATTTTGTCCCACTTACTTGGTAATGATTTTATTTGTTCAGTGATGTGATATTAATAATTTAAAATGACAATGTAATTTGTTCAGCTTTTTTCTAATATTTATTTATTTATTAGCAAATTTTCATCTGATTCATCTGTCGATCATTTCGTCGCCCATCAAATAATCGGAATTGAATAAATTTTATTTTTAATTTTCTTTACATTATCGATATATTTGTTTCAAGATATCAAAACATTTTTTCTTTTCTAGTATTACAAATGATAAAGCATTATAAGCAAAAGACATCTATATAACTAATTGTTTTTCGCAGTTCAGTTTTTTGCAATTCAAATTTTTCATTTAATTTTTGATTCATTCCAAGAATTTTTTTCGTATGTTAGATACACTTTTTTTTTTATCTTTTCACTTATTTTGTTATTTTTTAATGTAAAATATCCGCTGTTCATTTTCATTTTCATTTTAAATCTACTATTTTTGTCTTTCTAATTGCAACATTTAATTTTTAACATGAAAATAAAAACGAATCGAGTACTTTTAAATTTGATAAATCGTCCTCATTATCATACATGATTAAATATATAATTTTGGGGTATTTATATAAAAAAAAAAAGACCATTAGATTTACAAACAAAATTTTTACCGGATTTTTGTTTCCATTTTTTCGAATCCATGTCTGATTTTCAGATTTTTGGTTTTTTGTGAAAAATTTTCTTTTTTATTATGTTCTCCATTACTTTTTTTTTTTTTTTCAGAACGAAAAGGAAAGTGTTATGCTTTCAATTTTGAGGAATTTTTCTTTTTTTCACATTGTAATATACACTTTGTGAAATTGAAAATATTTGTAATTTCAGCACATTACACATTATTTGATATATATTGATATATTATATATATATAATATATCAATATATATTGATAGAAATAACGTATTTTCAATTTTGTCAAGATCAAAGATATAATTATTAGAAATATTATTAATCAAATAATACAAAAATAACTTTTATAATAAATATTTCAATAACTAAGAAAAAGTGCAATGTTGTCAACAATTTCGATAAAAAAATTTTTTCTTTTTTTTTTAACTTGAGATAATAAACAAAAAAATTCATGTTGACAAAGTATGGTATGTGAAAATATGTGTACATTTAAATTTTCCATGTTATTAGAATATTAAACTACATGATGTGATTATTTAATCTTTCGATTAAAATCAATTAAATTATCAAACCGAAATATGAATCATAATGGGTGATGTCATATTTGCTATGATTCATTTAATTTTTTTTGTTGAAATCAATTAAAGTTATTAAATCAAGGTATGAATCATGACAAATGATATCATACTGTTTATTCTGTTCCATTCAATCTTTCGAATAAAGATTAGTTAAAATTATTAATCAACTGATTTTATTAATATGTATTAAAATATTGGAAATTGTTAAGTTAAAAAAGGTAATATGTAATTGTGAAATTCAACAATATGATTAATATATTTGAAATTATTTGAATTATGGTGATAATAACATAATGAAACTATGTGATAATAAAATATCATTTTATATTATAAAACAATGCATAATAATGGATAAAACATTACTGATTGAATATTTTTGTAAAATGACTATATTGCATATTATTTATTCTTTTCATTTTGCACACAAATAATAATTGTTTATGCATTATCTTCGGATAAACTTTGTATTTATGATATATTTTCAAATAACTTAAATCATTCGGAAATTAAGGAAATCTAGAATTAAAGAAAAGCCATTTCTTTCTTTTTTTTTAAAAAAAAAAAAATGAATGACTCACGTAATAATAACGTGAAAAATATTTAACCATTTTAATGATGACGTGAAGCGTATTTGACGATTTTAATGATGACGTGAAGCATATTTGACAAAATCAAGCCTTGTTTCATATATGCACTATGACGTCGATTTAAGGCATTGTAAAATTCATCACTCACTTTTTTTCTTCTGGCTATTATAAAACTTCCTTGTTTTTAGCTATAAATATTAAAGCCTTGCAAAGTTCCTCCTTCGTTTTTTTCATCCGGCCATAAATATTAGGCCATTATAAAACTTCCTCCTTTTTAGCAATCAATAATAAGGAAGACAGAAGGAAGACTAAAAGCGTTGCAATGTCTTACGTATTAATTTCATTTATACCAACAGTGAATCGAATAGAAATATTAAATAAAATTTAATATAGTTACAAAAAGTAAGAACATTATTTTATAATTTACTTGGAAATTTTACTCGCATTAATATTTTCTGGTTAATAAACATAGTTTGATAATGATTAATTTGTTAACAATTTAATTTTGTTTTTTTTTTTTTTGAATAATTTTTGAATTTGAGTTTTTAAATCGGATAATTTTTCAAAGTAATAATTTTTTGAAACTTAAAATTACAAATCAATTCTGACAAATTTGACATATATTTTTGTTTTTGTTTCCTTTCCTTTTGTTACCAATATTTATTGTTGTTGTTATTATTATTTCATTAGCTAAAATATAATCTTCTCTTTATATTTTTATTTTAATGGTAACAATAAATTAATGAAAATGAAAATAAAATAGAAACAAGTCAAATTTTATGTGAACATAATAAATTATCAATATAAGCAGATAAAATCAATTGGATTAGATCAATGAATGAACAAAGTACAAAGTATATTTTGAAACGAACTCAATAAGTTCAAAATAAATTTTTAGTTTACACTTTAAAAAAAAAAGAAAAAAAAAAGGCGGAATGAATGAATGAATGAAGGAAGGAAGGAAAATGAAAGGAATTTCGATCTCATTTTTTTCATTTTTGTTCATTCCTTTCATTTTCATTCATTTTTCATTTTGAATCATTCAATGAAAATTGAACAATTCCGATCAAATCATTCGTCCTTTCCATTCTTTGTGAGGAAGAAAATGAATTTGTGAAAAAAGAAAAAATAACAAAAAGAAAATTTCTTTTTTTTTAATTCAATTCCTTCTTTTCTTTTGGTGTCTTTTGGAAAGAAAATGAATGATCAAATGATAAATGGAATTAAATAGATTTAATTCATACCATACTTACTAATTAAAGATTTGACGTTTGTGTTTGAAAAATGAGTTAAGAGTAAGGGATAAACTTATAAGATAAGCTAAGAAAAAAAAGAAAAAAATGACAAATTTTTTCTTTAATTTATAAAATTAAATTATGCTCTTTTTTTTTGTTTCAAACAATGGAAATAAATTAATGAAATGAATTCTTGACTGTAAAGAACTCTATGAATTATTGGAAGACATGAAACCAAAATAAAAAAAAAAAAAATGTTCTTTAAATGATGCATTAATGTACCGGTAAAAAAGATTTGAAAATTAATAAAATTTTTACAACATTTCATAAATTTTTCTGAAATTTCTTGCTTTTAATTATGGAATTTTGATCATTCTTTCGAAACATCAACCACAATTTAAAAAAAAAAAAAAGAAAAAAGAAGAAAGGTAGAAAGAAATAACAATATCAAATCAGTGATTATCATTTGAAAAAAAAAAAGCAAAGAAATGAGAGAAAAAAAGACAAGAAGTATAAAATATGAAGTGAAATGTAAATTTTGAAGTACAATCATTTAGCTTTCGTATCTTTCGGTGACAATTTTCTATCAAATAATGTTGTCGTACTTATGAAATTCAAAAATTTGATGAAAATGAGCCACTGCAATGATCAGAATTCAACAGATGATGTCATACATCTTGTGATATTGTCAACAACAAATTCTTTTACTTTTAAAATGAAACAAACAGGCAACAACAGCACATATCAGCTGAATATGATAAATGACAAAAATGTATGGAAAATGTGATAAGTAATATAAAATAACAATACTAAATCGATAATTGTACATAATAATAATAATAATAATAATAATAATAATAATAATAATAATAATAATAATAATAATAATAATAATAATAATAATAATAATAATAATAATAATAATAATAATAATAATAATAATAA
>JAOVVO010000787.1:0-36304 GCA_028564675.1 Onchocerca lupi | reverse complement strand
TTTATTTATTTATATTTATATTTGTTTGCAGCAATGCGTAGATAAGAATAGGGTGTCTCGATGAGCCAATAGAGTGTATGGATGAGCCACCTTCACTGCTTATCGATGCTTCAATGTTCCGCTCAACAATCTCGAAAAATCATACTACACTAAGCAACTTTCAATTTCAATTTTTCATCAGTCACAGGCTGTATCTTACCGCTTCGTCAACATTCCTCTTTCATTCTTTCGCTTTTCATCCTCACCCCAACCCTTTACAACTATACAAAATTAACATCTGAATGGACCAGTAACTGGAAGATTTAAATGACGAAAATTAAAATAAAACAACATTTGAAACACATCCGAACTTTACTAATTAATTATTTCAATCATCCCTCAAGGTTTTCAGTTCCTTATTCAAATCTAAATTTTTACGAAATTGAAAGCTGATTTACAAAGATTTTGCAAACTAATATATTCATTTCGTATTGAAAAGGGCTGCTACAATTATGACTGAACAACTATTCTCATTAACAAATACCATATGGACACAAAGCAGCTAATGAATTGAAAAAAACATAAAAACTTTTCCCAGACTTTATTGTAGAATCTCTTTTGATACTACAACAACAGGTAAAAAAGAAACATTTAAAAAAACCGATAGAGGATTTCCTATAATTTCACAGTTATCGGAGTCCTGGAATGAAAAATGTTCATCAAAGCCAACAAACATTTCTAATGCCACAAAAGATCTTCACTAGCAAGAAAATAAACACCCCTAAATTCAAAGTTTTCTAAAAGTCCCAAAGTCTTTTCGTCGATAAATTGTTCTGAGATCTTTGGATACTTTGAATATCGATTCACATTCTAATTGCATTTTATCAACTTTGACTTGTGTGCAACACCTACATTAAATAAAACCGGGCATTACATCCAATCAGCCAATGCATATTTCGAAAATTATCATCAATTTATGAAGAAATCAATGAAATCTCTTAAGCGGTACAATTAAAATCATTTTGGTTATTCATAAAAGGCAATAGATAACTTTAACTTTAAACTATCTTGAATCAAACTGAAATTTTACGAGAATGTATCAAAAATTTCCGTCAGTATATTCTGATAGAAAAAGAAAAAATTTTTAACTCAAGTATTAGAATCAAATATCAAACAACAACGAAATATACGCATCACCATTCAGAGTTACTCAGCAGTATGACACACAATGTATCCAGAATACAATTGCGAAAATCAACAGCGGATGCACTATACTGAATATCCAGACAGTGCTATTACTGTTCTTGTTACTGATAAATCAATACATACCTAAACGGAATACTTTGCTCCTGTTCAGATTGTTCATACAGAACTTCATTGACGAGCACACCGTTTTTCCCATTTACTTTGATATTCCAGCCATTCGGTTGACCAGTATAATGCAGAACGACGTGACATCTGCTTATGTAATTGCTTTCCTGAAATGATGTATTTTTCCTTTATGAAAAAATATCAAAGCTTACTTAACTGAAGTACAGTTGTCAATAAAAATTTGGAAGAAATTTGTTAAGTATTAACTACTGCGTTGATTTAAAGAACGGAAGGTTAAGAATGTATTAACATTTTATTTACAAGTATTTAAAAGTAATCATTCTTTATAAAGTATTTTTTAAAACTAGGGAATCCAGGTATAAAATACAGTATTCAATTTATAAGATCATATTCCATAAGCATTTCCTATAACAAGTAAATCAAAAGAAAGGAATTCTGAAAATGACCTGAACGACAAGATCTGTAATCGAATTTTCACAATTTCGGCCAATAATCACCACATTCTTTGAAACAGCAAAAGTTCCGCTAGGACCTCGAATAAGCGCCAATGGATGAGGAAGAGGTTCGCCAATCCATCCAACCTAAAGACGGATTTGCATATCAATTTGCAAATTTCCTAGAGCTTTGTATATTTCGCGGATTAGTTTTCTGAAAAAAAAAATTTCAAATCGAAATAAAAAAAGTAAGAACCTTCTCAGGATTCTCCTCAACATCGTCGAACACAAGCAATCTACCAGTTAGGTCGTTTGCGCAGATTTCTGATAGTTTTCTTATTGAAGGCACTCGCATTCTACAAATCAATCATATTAAAATGAAGGGAAATTCTTTGAAACAGAAAAATCTCATCTAAAATCTCACAGAGAATTTCAAATAATTCAAATATTCAAATGGATAATTTTCATCGTTCTGGACTTCCCATTATTTTTCATTTAAATTTCGCACCTATTCGAAAAAAGAAAAAAGGTTCACATTTTTGAACAGAATAATTTTAATTGTTTGAGAGAGATCAATACTAACTGATCAAAACGGTGATTCACAGTATACACCAAATCTTACTTTATAAACATAAACTTGTTCGCAGAACTACTTTCTAATCCTTTCAAACACCATACCAATTCTATTGCTTCAAATATGCAGTTGAAATATAAGAATATTAACATAGTATGAATGTTAAGAAGTTTTATGTAACGAAACCGAAGATTTGGCTAACAAATCCAATTTAAAAAAAAAAATAAAAAATTGAAATTTACGCAATGTTTGATTGACCCGGTCTGAACGTTTGATGCTGGAAAATAATTTTATTTATAAAGGCTTCAGCAGCACTGTGTCTTCGATCTGTCGACATCGATGTCGATATTATTGCTCCATCGCACATTTCTTCTCCGGATGATGTCTCTTGAAGCTCATTGCAACTAAGCATCGTACTACAAATAACCATTTGTTCCATTCTTTTAAAATACCTTCTTTCGTAACATTACCGATGCGACATACACTCATGCTTTCGCAGACGGAAAAAAAGAAAACATCAGGAAAAACGAAGAAAAGGAATTTGATTAAAAAAAAAAAACCAAAAAGGTACAAAACGAAGAGAATTTGGAGAAAAAAAAAAGAGGAAAAAACAAAAAATGCACGCACACGAAATAGATAATATTGTCTACCGTTCGAAAAATAAAACTGAATAAATGACCATAAAACAATTCTGTCCGGTGAATTTTTACAGACAATGAGTCGAATTTATCTTGAAACAAATTTTTCAAAAGTTTTAGAAAGAAAATGCATTAACCTGAATCTGGCATTTGATCAGCTATTTTCGCATTAAAACAAATAATTTGAAGAAAGTAATCAAAAAAAAAGGAATATAATACTCAAGTGAAACTATAGATAAAAATATTGGCACCATAATACTTATTTTACCACTCATTATAGGTTATTTATTATCATAAAAAAAGAAATCTCTAAATTTTTCGATTTAATAAAACCTCGAAGCATATATGAAACAACAGAATGAAAATCTTTCAGAAATATTAGGAATCAGATTTAAATGATCCGTAAATCGATGAGAAATCGGAAGAAAAAAATATAAAATTATGAAGAATGTGTCAATTATTATACAGCATAATCGCAGAAGTAAGCTAACAAACTCAGATTAAAGCTGGACGTACAAGATTCTCTTCAATTCCGTAACAGAATCCGTAAAAATAAAGGCCCAACTCGCCTCTCAAACTCATCATGCAACACACACAACAACAATCTACCAATAAATTAACAACGATCCAATAAAAACCCAACAACAACTCAAAAATCACTCGACAATCCAACAACAATTCAGCAACCCGATAACAACCGAACAGTGACCAAAAACAACCTAATGATAACCAAACAATGACCCAACAATGACCCAACAATGACCCAACAATAACCCAAGGGTAATCCAACAATAACTCAACAACAACTCAACAATAACTCGACAATAACCTACTCACAACCCAACAACGAATCAACCACAGCCTCACCACAACCACCCTTAAACCCCAACTGACCACATCCCCCAAATGTCCCTTAGCCACAAATTAACATGTTTCAGTTTGTAATGTCCCTCCGCAACACGTATTACGTTGCGATGCAAAAGATAACTGCGATGAATGAGGATGCTGGACGACGCCGGTGCGGACAGTATTTCAAATTTGCACGTTCCAGTGAGTAGAATTCCTATTTCCGATATTTCATTTCAGATTCTATACCATTTCTATTTATGTTTCATTTTGACGTCAGAAATTCCGGAAATTTTCACCAAAAATTTGTATCCATTTCTCAAATATATTTTTGAAAAAAAAGTAATTGAATTTAACATTCTAGTCTATGTATTGCTTGTTGAAAAGCAATCTTTTCTAAAATGTCACCATATATATTTGTTGCCAAATGTGAAAGTTTTTGTTTTGTTGTCACATGAACACTAAAGAGGGTAAATTATTTTAGGTTAGAATAATTAAATTTTTTTGCTTTTGACCCATTTTTAATTAAATATTTCTAGAATACAGGTATCATTAAGCAATAGAATATTGCAAATTGAATGTTATACATCAAAGCAAATTAGTGTTTCATGTTCGTTGTAATTTTAAATTTTGTTTTATTTTCAATCATTTTTTTGTATTTTATGTATAGTTATGCCAAAAATTTGTTAAACTTTACCAGAATTTGTGAAATTTCGCCAGATTTGTCTAGTTTCACTTTTCGAATTTATTTTAAAATATTTTAAGACGATTCGAAGTTTCACTTTATGTATTTCAACAATTTATTGATTATCCTTCATTTTTTTCTTTATTAAACCATTTCGCTAGTTTCTCAATTTGAACCCATAACTTTTAAATTATTCAATAATTTCACCTAATTTTATTTTCCGGAGATCTCATCTGTTCTTATTTTGAACATCGAAAGATATTCCATCCAAATCTGGATATATCCATATTTTCGTCATTTCATCCTTAGTAATTAAAGATTTGATGGGATTAAATTTCGAAACATTATGAAAACAGGTTAGATCTTTCTATGTCGTTGACAAGAAGCTCAAATTATAACGAATCCAATATTTTGATTACTAAAAATTCAGTATTTTCCCATTTCAAGCTCATTTAAAACTCCGATACCTTTCAGGACAGATACAATCGAGTTGATTTAAGTATTTTCTCCTTTAGAAAGATATACATCATTGGTTTACTTACATGAATCCAAACAGCACTACACTTTATTGAGATAAAAAAATTGACATAAGTTGATTCTTAGTTTATATCGCGTAACTTTTCAACAAAATGTAGCGAATGAGAAAAGTAATGCGAATATAAAACTTAATCAGTCTACTTGGAACTATCTAAACTATTCGGCAATGTAATTTATGTTTTTTAAGCCACTGCACAAAATAAAGCGATGAACATATCAGAAATGAACTAAAGAATTTAAATTCAAAATAAAGATTTTCCGCGTTTTACGCACCGTATGCATTTGCCGACCAATTTCTTCGCTGCTATTTATTTTTGTCTAAAGCAATCATTTGGTTTAATACGCGATCTTGTAAAAATTTCAAAGTCGTGTTGAGTTCGGAGTAAATATGCATAAGTCATCATCTTACTTTTTTTGCTTCAAATTACAATTGGACTGATTTCATACAAATCCTAAAAATGAGTTCTAGAAAAACAAGACAGAAATAAATTTCTTATGCTGACAATATACGTGCTTATTCAAGTTGCTTATAAACTCAGAAATTTCGGATAACTTCGTATAAGATAGATATAAGTGTAAGCCATCCTGGAATCCCTGTCAAAGGTACCAAACATTGAGTTCCTTTTGTAGTTGTTAATATACTTGATCCCGTTACTCCTGAAATAATGATTGATGATTGCAATAAAAATTTCAGGCAAAGATTGGATAATTTTGCATTAAGTGTTGAGTTTATTATGCTTATTATTAGAACTTATCAGTTAAATTAATGGATAAATACCTATACCAGAAACACAAGAGAGATCAAATTGCATGACAAAATTGTATGATTATAAATGTATGATTATAGATTGCACGAAACTATTCAAAAGTTCAAAATTTTCTAAAAATTAAGAATTCGATTTCTAAGGATTAAGAGAATATTTTGCATCAAAAGCAAATATATAAAATCATTAAATATGTTTGAAAAAAGATAAATAAAAATTTTTGCTTAAGTTAACAGAAAAAAAACTGGCACTTGTTAAATTTGTTTTGCATGATCCATCAAATTTATGATGATTTTTCATCCGGCATCAGGAAGAAACCGTAGGTTACACAGTTCAATAAAAGGAATCCAAATATTTTTTCTATCATTGATTTAATCCTTTTGTTTCCACTTTTTATTTCAGAAACTTTTATTTCGGAAGCTCAAAAAGAAGAGAATTGGTTCATGGAGTCTGATTCGATGCATGGCAACATGAAAGTTGACTCCATGATAACGAACCTTTCAATCATGATGAAAAGTAAGAAAAGGAAAAAAATGAGAGATGAAAGGAGAAGAATGATGGCAATATGTGCCAGACAGTATCGAACTTTTGTAAAAGATTTTTTGACTGATTATGGAACTGCAATGAGGGTAATATTCGAAAATTACTTTTCGATAAACGATAGTTTCGATACTATCGTTTACCACAATGAATTCAAAATTGATACGAAAAACCAGAACTTAAAATATGTGAGTGCGAATGCATACATTCTGAGAGATTAAACAAAGGTGGGAATTTCAGAAATCATATATTTTGTAAAATAGAATTAAAAATTTTAACAGCCCTCATTGCAGTTTAAATTTTTTTCATTATAAAAAAATCTTTGTTCACAGAACGATCCTCATAGACTAAATGTTAAGTGTATTTCATTGCAGTTTAAATTTTTTTCATTTCACAGAACGATCCTCATAGACTAAATGTTAAGTGTATTAAAGTAAAATTTGAAACCAGCTGCAGTTTGGATCGTAGAAGTTGCTGTTGTCGTTGCTACTTCTGCATTATTTTTCTGAAACGAATAAGCACATTTTATTTAAGAAAAAATTAAAACTGAGAAAAAATAGTTTAAAACTTTTCAAAAACCAAAATTTTTAAATACATTTGATAAAAAATATTGCTGACATTATTCAATGAGTTCAAATTATAAACCGTTATTAACTTACCTGTAATTGATAAAACATAAGAAATATTAGCAAAAAATACGACATTGATCCTGGAATAAGAATAAAAGATAAATTTTTTTCTAAACTTTTCTTAAATTTTTCTTCGCATATTTTTTCAAAACAAATTGTGCAAAATTAAATTACAAGGCTCTATCGTTTGTTTTTTTCCTAATAAAAAAATAAATGCTAAAAGGAAAAGAAGGAAAATTTGGTGTTTTTAGCTTGATAAAAGTTAATGTTTTTTTTTTTTTTTCATTTTTTTCTGCTGAGTTTCAAGTTTCGAATTTTTATAGCAAATCAGAAAAAATGAAATTAAAAAAAGCAAATGCAAGTTAATTGCGCTAATTTGATATCATCGGTATTGTGAATAGTGGTGAAATGAATAAGTTTCATTATCGGCTATTCCGTAATACATATGAAATTTAGAAAATTGTGAGAAATTGTATTTTTAAATATGAATTTTAAAGGAAAATAATTTGCGAAATAGGAAGAAGCCGGTAGGATTCAGAAGGTGAGAAAAGAAAAGCTTTATAAAGATGGGAGATACGTCTCATTATTTAGAAGAGGAATGGGAGGAGGAAGAGGAAGGATAAAACGGCTTGCTGTAGTCATCAGAAACTTCCATATCTTATCACTATAGTAACCAAATCAATGATGGATTCAGGTAAGTTAAGAGTGTAACAAATTGACGGGCTTGTTTTCATAGAAAAAAGTGATTTTTATGATGAATAAAAACAAAATATCCTCACCTCTCCTCTTGCGTCACTTTTCCATCGAATTTCAGAATTGTTTACATTCAATTCAAGACGAAAATGAATTTAAATGAATTCTATTGTTTGAAATAAATAAGGCAAGTAAAATTTCGATGTTAGCTCAAAGTCAACCATTTTCATTTCATCGTTTCAAATTGTTTGCAACGATATATACATATAAATAAAACTAAAAAGTGTAATAAACAAATTATTCAATGAGTGTTTTACAAGATTTAAATATTTCATTCATATATTGCCAATTTATTACAGTGTTTTCATATTGCCAAGCATATATCAAAGATTTGAAGTTCGAACAACAGTGAAATAGAAAATTTTAAACTTTAGAACTTTGATATAATAAAAGATTGTTTCAAAATGTGAAAATATTTTATTCTGGAAAAAAATGGGCAACAAAATAACTAGAAATAGGTTGACATGTTTTGCAGTTTCCTTCATTCTTCAAAAGTTATTATTTTTATTTCAACTTCATATTTGCATTTTTCAATATTTTGGAATTTTTCTTGATCTTAGATCATATACGACAAATGTTACGAAGTTAGAGAAACATTTTGCATGAAACTGTTAAACGAATATTTTCCTTCATGCTAACTTCTTCCAAAATTTGTTTAGAAAAAGTTTGCAGAAACTGCCATTGAATTTTGAAAATGATTCTCTGGTTTCAATGATTCCGAATTACCTTGCCAAAATATGTTCAAATTCTGCTGGGTCAAAATCAGATTTTTTTTATCTGATTTTTCAGATTTTTTTTTTTTGAAATTTTTTGTTTTTTAATGGAATACTTATACCATTCCACTCTTTTGCAGCACTATTTTTCAATATCATCATCATCGAGGTTTTTTAGCAATTATTTTGACTTTCCATACTTCTAGGATGTGTCAGAAATGATGATCAAAGGTTGCTTTTCATTTTTTCTAGATTTCCATGAAGTGGTATTTTCAATCATTACAATTAATTTATCCAGTTAACTCGCTCAAACTCAATGTTTAAAATGCTTTGATTGAGAAAGCTCATCGCTTAAATTCAGTTTGTGCAAATGGCTGTCCTTAGTTCTAAGAATTTTCGGAAAATAGTAGTAGTAGTAGTAGTATCGGGAGTGTCGTGAAAATAATTTGTGTTGGAGATTGGAATTTGCTACGGATGAATTTGTTGTGTAATAAAATCCTTGATATGACGAATTTTATTTGCCGCTGCTTTGATTCACAATGAATCGATGAATATCGATTATACAACCGACAGTTTGGATTTTCTTTGATAGGAGGGAAGTTATCTGAGGGTTATTGATAATTTGAACTTCCCTTTGGGAAGTTATTTGCGGATTAAAGGTGTTGGGAGAAGCCGTTCGTGGAATACCGATCCGAGCAAAGAGTTGATTACTCCGACTGATCAGACCAAATGATCAACGAAATGGATGAATTCTCTCAAATAAGATTCTTTTTTATGATGAAGTTGTTATTCCGTGTTATCATAGCAACATACAATTTGCAATATGTTAATTATAGCGTAAAGGTCAGAAATTTGCATATACAAAGATATTTCTATAATACAGAGATTATTGATTAATTCCTCATACCTATATTCCAAAAAATATTTCGATTTTTCAGTAGAGAGAATGAAATCAAAGTAACCCGAAGAATATTGGACTATATAGGAGCAGATGAGCAAAGAAATGTAATTTTCGAGAAACTGAAAACTAAGAAATTCTTTTAAATTATAGAAAACCGTTCGTTTTTTATTCTTTATTTGGTCCAATATTCCAAATATCTACTCTTTGATCCCAAAATCGATCAGTATCACAACTGGGCTATTCGATCGCTACTGATGTGTTCCTTTTGATCATTCATTATACATGCATATAAATAAATCTCCTTATCTGATGCTGCTATTTTCAGGAATTTTATTTTTCCGGTAAGTTTGATCCTCGAAATTCGAAAAATTTCCTTATTTAAAAGAAAACTGAACAGTTTAATTATCATTCATTAAGACACCTATAAGTATTATTACATTTGCTAACACCAGCTATATTTCGAGAAAATTTTGTGAAAATTTTGAAAATCTGAATGAGTTTTCCAGTTATTTTCTTGATCTTTGCTCACTGGACAGGAATTTTTAATTAAAATGTAGCAACAATAAGAACAAGTATTTTAAAATGTATCGAAAAATTCATAAAATATCTTAATAATTTTTATATTTTACAAGTAAAATAAATTCAACAGTGTGGAAAAAATTGAAGACGATGATGTTGTCGAATTGAAAGACAACAAAATAACAGAATTATTATTCTTTTGATGTACTAAATGTCTGTTTTTAAATACGATATTGGTATTAATCGTTTCATCATTTTGATTATTTCACTTAGACAGGAATATAAAAATCGTCGCTTAAAAACGTTTTTGTTTCGAAATATAAATCGCCAAGAAAGCAATGCTGGAAAATGCAAATATTAATTGTTGAATTGATAATAATTATGAACATAAATGTGATTAAAGTTAGAATTACCTAAAATAATTAAACTTAGAATTACATTGGTGATGGAATATTTAGTTATTGAAACTTTTGATTATTTCCATCTTTAAAGTATGTATATAAATGGAACTATTTTACAGCTTTTTCAGATATCTAAATAAAATTAATGGAACATAATTACATATCAATGCATCCACTATATCTGCAGAAAAAAAAATTTTCTTTTTCAGTTTTCAATTTATTCATTTAATATTTTCAAACATTCTTGAATAAGCAAAACGAATTTATCGTCAAATTTCAGAAAAACGCTAAAAAAAAAAGGAAGGAAATTCACAAATATCTGAAACAAATAACTAATCAAACAAATACCCAATTAAATATCTGGCTCATGATATATCTCAGCAAATGCTGGTTCCCTGATCACACTTTTTATCATGGATTTTAATAAACTGTATCGTGGAACGATGGGCAAAAAACGTGAGGAGTGAAAATTTGATTTCAATTCCTTAAGCATTTCTCGAAGTTTCAGATATTTTCGTAATAATCGATATAATGTACTATACATTCGATCGCATTCATTTTGTAGATCATTTGTTGACAAGCCTAAAAATATGTTTAATTTTATAAATCGAAAAAAGAAAATAACATGAAATATTTCAAGTAAAAAATGATAACTAAGTCAATTTGGTGATAGTCTCAAACTGACAAATTCTGAGAAATTAAAGTATTTGCATTGACGAGTTTTTAATAATTTTTCGAAATCCATCGTTTTCGGAAAAGTTTTAGAATATGATGAAATTAGATTTATCATTTATAAACTGATGATTTAATTTTAAAATTACTGTACTTCTGAATGTTTCAAACATAATTGTTTCTGCAGCGCTGTCTACAATCGTTGTCACTCCTAATAGGCTAGCAATACCCGGTCGTCGAGTTACTCCTAGTTGTGTTATATTTATTATCTCCATAACTCTAAAATTAAATAAAATATTATTTGCAGTAAAAGATGAACTTATTCAATTCTGGATTTACCTGAACCGAAATTCCAGAAAAGTGGATTCATTGCAATTTTGTTCTAATGAAACGAATCGATAAAAAAAATCTATTCCTAAATCTACATTAATTTTAATTTTCGATTTTTAACAATTTCAAAATTTAATAAAAAGCATTGACAAACCGTGATACATAATCATTAGCTGCTTCTGACGATTCCGGTGCAGGCACATTAATTAACTGCCAATATTGTTTCTCTAGAATTGTCACCTACAATATATGCATATCTATCATTTCACAAGATATTCGCTGGAATGGTGTGAAAATGAAAGGATTTCAAATTCATATTGAAATTTAAACCCAATTAAAACACTTTTTTATTCAAATCATACATATTAGTCAAGATGAAAAATGATGCTAAATTGTGCTGGCACGATCTATCTAAAATAAAAATGCTAAATTCCGGTTGCATGATTGCAATTGGAATTTCGATGAAACTGCCGAATAGAAAAACAAGTATGCTTTGAGGAAAAAAAAAAAAAAAAACGTGATATACTTCACAGATCATTTGTTGCATTTGAATGTATTTGCTGAAAATATTTTGTCCCTTTGTGTGCAAATAGTCGTCATGTAACTTTTTAAATGCATTTTTCAATTTTTGATATGATTCATTCACGCGTTGCTTCGTGCAATGTTGTTTGTAAACAATGTCAAGCAAATTTTTGCGTTTTGGACCTGAAATTTTCGGTAATAATTTCAATAATTTGTAAATATCATAAGTTTTATTTAGGCATCATTTAATTAATTTTTCCTTGGAAGAAGTCACAAGAATTTAAAAATGCTCATCAGTGAAAAGTTCAAAGGTATAAACCATTTTCATCATGCATTTTAATCACATTATGTTGATTTTATAAAGTTTTAGCATTTAATTGAAAATAGTTAGTTTACTTGTATGAATTGGTGATTGATGAGTTTCTCCTTTTGCAAGTGACAGAAGAACATTAAACATTTACCAGTAATTGTAAAGCAATTATTAAAAGAAATGAACTGTTTAAAAATAGTTAGTGTTGCACTGAAAATAGTTAGTGTTGTACAAAAAAAAAAAAAAAAACATTTAGTGTTAAACTGAAATCAATTTCTAAAAATTTAAGTTACAACATTTAACAATTAACAAGAGGAATTATTCAAATAAATGTACAATATATTAAACGAAAATGATAATTAATTATTGCAGAATTAATAGATCAAACAATTCAACATTTATTGATCGATTCATTATTTATTGTTACAATAAATCTGTTAAAAATCAATAATTTAATCATTCCCAGCTAACAAAATCTTTTTATTCCACAACCTTAATTTTAAATTAGTGAATTTTTGCAAAAAAAAAAAAAAAAAAAAAAAAAAAAAAAAAAAAAAAAAACTTTAAAATGATGCAAAAATTATCTGATCATTTCTAGTATTTTGATAAAAATTGAAATTGATGAAAGAAAAAATCTACTATCAATGGAATTTATTCAGTCACTTCATTTATACGACAATCTATGATAAACTAATGCGATGATTCTAAGAGATTTCAGCTAATTTCAATTCGTCGACAAGTAAATATTCGCTAGATGAGAATCTGTTTGTCCATTATGAACTTTTTCCGATATTTTATCTCCCTTGTCATCATTTTTGGCTTTGGCTTTTAAATTATCAGCTTTCGTAATTTGAATCCATCATTTCATTCTCCTTTCTTAATCCAGGTCCTTTTAGCATATTGCATAGCTAATTGATGGGAAGAAAACAAAAAAAAAGAAAAAAAAAAATGAAAATAAAAAACGAAATAATGATTCATATACCATACTTCTGGTTGAATATTTACATAAATTATCATTTATTATGAACTACAGTTTTCTTTTCTTTGTGATAATTATCTGAAAACAGATAATTGCCAGTTTGCAATAGAAACTTACTTATAAATCATTTTTTGTTGACTAAACTTTCATTTTAGCTTTCAGTTTTTTATTAATAAAAAAAAAAAAAAAATAGAAAAAACTGAAGATATTTTAGAAATAAGAAAAACAAAAATTTTTTTTCATTAGAATGAAATTTTTCTCCGTTGCATAAATCCACATGAATTTATTCAATAAAAAAATGAAAAAAGGAAGAAAAAATTAGTTAGATTAGAGAATTTGCGAGGCATTATTTTCAGTTCAGGAATGTCAAGAATGATATTCATTAATGATAACAATTTCTTGAGGAAGTACAGAAATGTCACATTACTCAAAGTATTTCGAGTTCGAAAAGAAAAAAGAAAAATTTCGTTCTATAATTTAAATGGTTTCCAATCAATTAAGTAAGATCATTGAAATCGCAAAGAAAAAAAAACTTAAAAAGAAAAGGTTTTTCATCGTCTTTTATTTTTTGTTTTGTAATTTGTTGAGTTAAATAAAAATGAAATGTTTCAAAATAATTTCATTTAAAATAAATGCTTTGAAATTTACTAAATTAAAAGATCAATCACTCATTTCCGTTTTCCAGAAGATTTATGTTGTAGAAGCATTGAATGTACCGTTATTTAATTTCTAACAAATTAATTTCTGATCAATTTTCAGTAGAAAAAAGAAAAAAAAAAAAGGAAAAAACGAATAAAAATATACAAATAACGACAGCACAGAAGCTTGAAAAAATTCCCAAATAAGCTTTTCCTAGAATGAAAATGAGCTTTATAAGCTTCAAAAAATTTGGCAATTTAGGCCTTAACTTAATATAAACACAATAGTACTGCCTTGCTTCTTTCGAAAAAAAAAAGCCAGCTTTAGAATTTCTGCGTAAAACATTGGCAAATTTGCATAGTTATTTTTTTGGCATGATACAGGTTGATCTGGGCTAATATATCGATTAAGCATGCGGATGATATTTTAAAAGCAAAAATTTAGAAAAATGTCAGAAAAAAAAAACTTCAAAAGCACTTATTAATATTTCATGTTATATCAATTAATTTTCCAATTTTTCGGTAAAATCTGATTGAATTAATTATGAAATGGTTGTGATGCGAGATATTATTTCTTTAAAAAACTAATAAACTTGAATGAGTGAAAATATAATCTTGAAAATCATGACTTAAAATTAAATTTAAAATATCACCATTACTTCATTCAAATCTTATGAAAATTTAATATATTTTAGTTTCGTTTCGTTTATTTTCAAACCTGAAATTTTTGTCTATAGCTCGAATAATTTTTAGAATATGAATCATATCTCATTTTAACTATTATTTATAACGACACCTATTTGTAGCATTTGTCAATTTGCATCCATCACACTTGGCTGCACTCATAAGATTAGTTAATCTCGCAAAAAAAGAACAAATATTCAAAAAAAGAATTCATAAAAAGTGATAATATTGATTTTTTAGGTGATATTTCATTTTGCTTGAAAAAATAAAAAATAAAACAAAATTCAAGTTGAATGAAGTTAAATTTGCACAATTTATTCAGTTTTTATTCCGGGCATTCAAATTATTGTAAAAGTAAGAAACAAATTTTTTATGTAAAGAAATAAAATAAAAAATTATTGCCAAAATTTCGGCTAAAAACAGAATGTGATATCGAAACTTTATGATCGTATGTATTATATTTCACTTTTTCATTGGTCATCATTTTGATATATTAATTTAGATATTAAAATTTGGCCAACGAAAAATTTCCTTTTTTATTTGATTTGCTCAAATAATCTTAGCTCTTCGAAAACCTCCAAATTTTTAATATTTAAAAAAAGAAAAGAAAAAAGTTCTGCGATAAAAGAGATAAAATTATTTCAGAAATTTTTGAATTTTTTAAAAATGATAGAAATGATGAAGAAAAATTTTTGATGAGACATTTTATTGGTTGTGCAAGTTGTTTGGTTAAATTCTAAAAAATGATATATGAAATGAATGTTGAAGAATAGAAGAAATTCGCACACATAAAATTAACAATCAATTCTTGCGAAAAAAAAAAAAAAAAAAAAAAAACAACAAATTCCTCTCGGCTTAGTTGAGAATTATCGTTTTATTTATTTATGGTTCTTACAAAGGACGATAATTTAGAATTAGCATAATTTGTGATTAGCATTGGATGCATTAATCAACAGTGGTCGCAAGAAGAATTTGTCACACACTAACAATTCAATTCAATTTTTCGTTCATTTTCACAAATCATTTCATCACATCATATTTTAGTTGAATAATCAGTCATTCGGTTAATGCTAAATTAAATTTTGCAATTTGATTTCAAATAGTTGATATATTGCACATTTGTTATTGATATTTGTGAATTTAGTTCCATTTAAATATACATAAAATATCAGTGTAGCAAATTATATATGATTTGCAAATTATTGGAATTCTTTATGCATACTGATTTTAAATTTTAAATACCTTTCACATACTTTTGCATGTGTGAAAGTAATTGGAAATTCATAGAATTTTCGATGATTTTTTTTTTTGTCTTTAATTTAATTTCAAATAATTATTTTCTTAAATTTCAACATTTAGCAAATGAAGAATAGGAAAATAATTAACAACATAAATTAACATTAAAAATGACTTAATACATTTTTGTTTTTATCGTTGCATGTTGCAAACAAGCTATTCAGTTGAGCATGCATTATCGGCGAAACATGCTTTTTTTTTTTTTTTTTTTTTGAAAGATAGGATGTAGTATTGTTAGCAACAATATTCGACTTTACGAAAAAGCTTGATTTGCAGATTTGACTTTAAATTTGAAAGATTGCAAATTTGAAATCTGTGGTGAATACACGAAATTAAATATTTTAGAGAAAGTAGAAGTAGAAGTCAAAACAAACATTAAAAGGAAGCCTGCGAAAACTAGCAAAAAATGCTATCAAAGAAAAAAAGTTATCGGAAAGGAAATTGCAGGGATATTAATTTGCTTATTTATCATTTCGAAATCGATGAAATGCTCTCAAAATTGGCAATGAATCCTCCTTCGAAGCAAAATACTGATTGTTTTCCAATTTAAAGCTTTTTTTTTTTTTTCATAAAAGTGATAAATAAGGATTTATTATCATTTGGAATTCGCTGTAAGTTATATGAATAAAAAAGCACAGCGCATCTATCAGTGCATAGAAAATATCAAAATTGTTATTGGAAAATTATTTATTTGTTTATTGTTTTGTTAGTTTATCTTGCCTCACTTAGTTGTTAAAAACTTTTGATAAACTAACGAACTGATAAATTTAATGATGTGACTTTTAAGTCCGAAAAAGATAATCTGATTATGTTGCTGCAAGTGCGATCGATCGAAACTGAAAGATTAATATTATATTGATAGAAATAAATATGGAATGATTATGTCCAATATGTAATCACATTTCACTAATATCATCATAAAAGCTCAAGTAATCATGATAATAACAATTTAGCTTCATAACTAAAATTATTAATCTCCCTTTCAAGTAATTTCAAGTAATTTGTTTACATCCATATTTACCAAACAGATTGGGAAAAGATTTTCGACGAGATTAAAAACAAGATTATCTGATTGATAAGGAATGAATATTTTCAGTTTCGTATAACGTTGATTGATGCAGTGCCCTTGAAAATGATAAAATATTTAAAAAAAAAAAATGATAACAGTAATATGAAAAAAAAGAAAAAGAATTAAATAAACATTAGCATTTTGTTAGTAGCATAAAATTAGCTATATTCTAAATAAGTTACAATTTTGATTTTTATTACATATTTCTAAGTTTTAATATTAGCTTAAATTAAAGAACATTCGTAAGAACATCAAATTTTATTCCTCAACGATTAATCTAAACGAATAAAATGAACAGGTGCAGTATATATGGATCGTTGATAATTATGAAAAACAGGTGATTTAAAAATTTTTTAAAAATTGTTTAATCTTACTTGTTTTATTTTTCTTATATTTTATTGAGATCAGAGTTTAAATTTAAAAAGAACAAAAAGAAAAAAGTGATAAATAGCATAAACTTGAAAGAAGATAGGTGCAAGGAATATGGTATCAGTAAATACATTTATCATAAGTGAAAATAGATTCCATATTTTTTGCTAATTTCAAGAAAAAAAAATTTAAGCAAAAAAAAAAAAAATCTCATTAACAGTATTATCTTGTTAATACACATTTCCGTTTTTTCTTGTTGGAATAAACAACTTTTACTTGTAAAGACATTATAATTTTTTTTAAAATTTTGCTATGAATATTATTGAAAAAGCTGTGTTAATTTTTGATATTGAGCATAAAGTTGAGAATTTTTATAATTAAAAATTAATTTGTCTTCATATTTTGAGAAACTTTATAAAATCAGAAAAAAAAAAAAAAAAGATGCGATGAACTTTATAGAACAGAAAACGATGCTGGAAGATGGATGAAGTGAAAACGATAAAATGAAGATGAAATTGCAAAATGAATCATATTTTTAAATCAGTGGATTGTTCTATAAATTGGATCAGAAGACTGAGTAAGATTAAATGAACGCAAGGGAATATTTTAATGAATTAAAGCTAAAAAGAAAATATTTTCGAGAAACAAAAAAAAAAAAAAAACGGAACATACTTGATTTGTGGAAATTTTTAAATTTTACCCCTGAGATTTACTTATTCTATTATCTCATTTTTCAAATACTTCAATGCTATAGCAAATTTATTTAATTTATATTTGTAACGTTATTAAAAACTAATACTTTGAGAGAAATTTTTTTTAATGAAAAAATTAAAATTTTACCTTAAAAAAAAGGAAGCAATTTAATTTTTTTTTCTGGTACCTTGTCTTTTCAAATGATAATAATACAATATTAAAAATATTTAAAAAAAAAAGAAGGATTAATTCATGCTAGTTTTTTCTTATTGTAATTTTTTCTATAATTAGGAAAATTTAGACGAATAATATGATTTGAAATGTTTAATTTTTTTCTTTGGATTTAATTTTTAATTTTTCAGGAAGAAAAATAAATTTCAACAAGTATCAATAGTTCACTTTCTTTCGTTTTTTTTTTTTTTTTTTGGTTCCTTTGAAGTGTTATTTACGTGTCATTTACGTTTCATGCAGGCATCAGCAATCATATTTTCAAGAAAAAATTGAAATTAAAAAAAAGAAAAAAAAAATCAAGTACAGGGTTGAGAATACAAGAATAAAAGGTGGGACAAATGGTGCGATGACATGAAAGAAGGTTGATAGCAATGTGTGTCGTCAGTTGACCTCATTTTCGTGAATTTAACTTCAAATATTACCAAAATTGGATCACTCTCATTTATGCCAACATTTTCTTCATATTTTTATCACATTCCATAAGCAATAGTTGTCGGTTGTATTACTTCCTCATTTCATATAATTTTTGAATAAATTACAATTATCTTAATTAATTGTTGCTTCTTGATAATTTAACAAATTTGTCATTATGATCGAATAATAATTTAATTCAAATGATAAACAGTTTTGATTTAAATTCAGATAATAAATGATTTTTTTTTTTTAAAGCAAAAATAAAGAAAAAGTTTGATTAATATATATTTTGTTGAAATATGGTAGAAGAATTTTTGTAAATTATTATGAAAATTTTTACGAATTAAGTACGTTGCGATTGTTTCGATAAACTTTATAAAAATGACGAAAAACACTGCATTAGCTGTTCGGTTAATTAATTTTGATGTATAGTTTCAAAAAAAGTTTTGTCAAAGATTCAAATAATTACTTGAAATTAAAACAACATCATCAATTGCGTCCAATTTATATCTTATCACCTTTTTTTTTTTTTTTTTCCAATCAGTGCCATCTATGCTTATATAGCCATTTATGATAATTGAGGAATAGTTATGATTGATTTATTTAACAATTTTTCCTTTTTTTTCTCTTTTTTTTTTTTTGTAAATGTAAGATTTAAAAATTTTACGAAAATTCAATCATCTATTAGAACGTCAAAGTACCAAATAAAATAAATCAATGTTGTGATTTTGAAGTTGACGAACAACTTTTGCAATATTCGTAAACACTTCGTGAATGCATTGTTTTGCAGCAATCTTTTCAGCAACAATAATAACTAAAAAAAAAAAAAATGGAATGTATTATTTATTTGACAACTGGCAAGTAATGTATATAGGTAGGTCGTTCTTTCAGATCTTTTCCGTTTTTTACAAGTTTTTTCTCTTTCAATCACTTCCATCCATTATCTTCATTTTTCATCGAGCAAATTTCTCGTGGCATGCATTTGTCAGTAGCATGAAACGAGAATCAAGCAACACGACGGCAGAAAGTTTTTTTTTTTCATTATTGTGGTTAGCATTTATACATTTCCGTCAAAATTTTACTCCAATGATGTAAGACACTTTATACTCTGTACAGTAAATTTATAAGTATCATAGAATTATGGATAAATGCTAAACCATGACACTTAATCGTATCAATCAATCAGTACAAATTTTTGATTGATTTGTTCAGAATTCTGTAGTTACACAAATTCGATAAATGAAAGGAAAAAGGAAGAAGGATGAGAAAAGAATATTTCAATTCTTCGGTCTTTAACAGGATCGAATTTATATGTAAAATGTTTAATGAATTTTAATTTAAATATATTTTTTCAATTATTTCTTCTGCTAATGGAAATTAAATGTAGTTTTGGTGACTGGATGATACCATAAATCATGGGGTCAAAGGGGAAAGAGAAGTATGGCAGAATGTTTTGGATAAGTGAGTAATCCGATATATAAATTACGCCATTACAGTGAATTATCCAATTTGTATCAATTATAAATTGAATGATCGAATCAAATTCGTTGATTTCGATGCGCAATCGATGATAATCTGCACATTTATAGTTACGGGGAATTTCAAATTGAAAAATTTCATTGGTACTGTATTTGGTTCCAAATCGAAATTGTAAAATAGCTTCAAAAATTGAATTTCCTAAAATTCTCACATTCTTTCGAACTTGTCCTCTAATTCAATAAAATATGTAAAAATGAAAACATTTAAAATAAAATTCTCGATCAATCATAGAGGAACGACAAATGATCCTACTATCGTCTAATTATTAATTTTGACATTATGATCTTTGATCCTAACTACGCTTAAATTTCGTTGATTTAACAAATGGTTTGTATGATGATGAAGTGTGCATACCTTCGAATTCATGATGCGTTTGTATTTCATTTATGCATTCGGTGATAGAATGATGACGTCGAAACGAAATTACCTTTTTTTTTTTTTTTTTTTACTATATAACTTTGTCAACTTCGTTCATGTCAAAATTCGTTTTTTTTTTTTTTTTTTTTTCTTAAATGAAATTTAAAAGATTTGAAAAATGACGTAAATGCAAATACCTTTTCGACTTACTTATTTACCCACTCCATTATTTGCCTCTCATCGTCCATTCTCTCATTTCCACTCCCTCTCTCTTCATTTCTCCCAGCTCCCTGCCATCTACTCCTCCTACCTGTTCTCATCGTTATCTTGTTGACATCATCAGGAGAGGGAGAGGAGCTACTACATTCAATTTCTAGCTGTCTTTCATTCCAAACTTTTATCTCTGCTCTTAAATTGGATGATAATTCATTCATCTTCTTCTCATTGATAATTTCAAATGATATGATTTGTTCCAATTGAAAGAGCAGTCGATAAATTTGATAAATTAATTTTAAAATTGAATAAAAAAAAAAACTCCAAAAATGAATTTCAGGAAGGACTTTATTTATAATCAGTGATGAATTGTCGCTGATTATCGATGATTGTTGTCACTCAGAATAGTTCTTATGTACATTTAATTTCCTAAAAATTTTGTTTTCTATCGTTATCATTATCATAGTCATCATCATTACCATCATCATCATCAATTCGGACCAGAAAAACAAATGGAGTTATTAAAAACGCTTGAAGATCCAACGCTGCGTATTGTGCACAAAACAACCAGTCAAATGGTGAACTCTTAAAATTTTAATTACCAAAAATTTTCCCAGTAATTTTCAGAAAAAGTTGTTTGAATTCTTGCTTCTCTAATAAATTCTCTTTTCTTCCTTCCTTTTTTTTCGCTTTTGTTTTTCTTTTTTCTCTTTACTTCGAACACATATATTTTCACATAAAAGAAAACACATATTTTCAAGTGTTTTCAATGTTAGTTTTTTTTTTTTGAAACCAAATTAGATCTCTGTTTTGGTTATTAATTTAATATTGAATTCGATTCCCAAAAAAAAAAAAAAAAGATTCCAATAAAGCATGTAGTTTTTTACTGATTAATTCTATATAGCTCTTAGATTATCAAAAATTTGAAATTGAAATTGAGATTGTTAGCAGCACTACTATAGGAAATGAATCTAATTATAATCAATTAGAAATAATTTATGACTTCTCACCTTTCCAAAGTGAGAATTTTGGAATTATTTTCTTGATGATGCAATTTTTTTTTTTTTTGCATCGATTAAAAAATTGAAAATTTGACTTGCACTTTTGGAATTGATTTGAATGAAAAAATCATTATATTAATTTTTGAACATTTTCAGAGTTCGGAAACTGATGAAGACGTCTTGCTTGAGGAAGGAAAATCACAAATGAGGCGCTACAAAGCATATACAGTAATGCAGAAGTCCGGATTTCAACATACCGAGCAAGTTTCCATCTTTTACAGTTTTTGAATATATTGATAATGAAATCAAAACTAAGAATAAAAATTAAGAATAGAAATTAAAAATAGAGGTAAGAAATGTATTTTTTCAAGGTCACTCCAAATTACTTTTCGGGCATTCCAAATCCTTTCCAATTCTACTATTCTCAAATCTTATCGGTTTGATCCCATAGGAATCGATTGAATAAAATAGTCAGAAAACCCAAAAAAAAGTTCTTCAATCAATTAATGTCGTTGGTAATTGATAATTTTTGTTTACCATAAATTTCTATTACCGAAACTTCATCTATCAGACAAGAAGAAATTTATTTGAGACATCATATTAAGAAAAAATGATGCCATTTAAACATCAAATTTGTAAATTTATGTACTCGAAAGTCTGAATTAAGCGAAGATATGGTTAAAATTATCTATTATACATAAAACGGGATCGAGAATTGCTTTGATTACGCGACCTCGTCTAAAGCTGTACAGGGTCAAATTGCCATTAGCAATTGATGGAGAAAAGAAAACTATTCCTAAAATGTTGTATAAAATTTGAAAACCTGTAATCCATTTTAATTTCAGTTATTTGTCGATAATGATCAACTTGTGTCGCATTGAAATAGCTATATCGTTGGGATTCTTGATTCATGGCTTTACGTGTCCAGGATTCGCTCAAGAATCTGCTTATCAGGGAGCTTGTCATATGAATGTGGTAGCTGCAGTTGTTGGTGCTACCACCGGTTGCATAGGACTTGGAGTTGTACATAGGTAAAGAATTTGAATTGTTGAGTGGATTTCCAGGCTGACTGAAATGTGATTTTGTTTGATAATTATTCACTCTTTTGGTGACCATGCAAGAATTACCAGAAATTTCCACACACCTGCTCATGGAATATGAAATTGAATTTGAAAACCGAAGTTAAAATTTTCGATAAATTCCAGGTATCGATGGAAAATGATGCTCGTCATGTGGCTTGTACTGTGCATTATATCAGCGGTGGGGAATTTGTTATCAGTAATAACAACGGGCATTTGGCTTGATCATCTTAGCAAAATGAAAAGTCGTACTGGTCTCGTCAATGGATTAAGTGGAATGATGCTTTTATGTTCTGTTGCAGTTGGTTAGCATTGCATCTAATTCGTGCTATTTATCCATTGTTCTTTTCTTTTTTTTTTTGAATTTCCCAGTTTCATCAGAAATTACCAAACTATGAAGACATCATAAATTGACCGCTCATATATCGATCAGGTAAAATAGCTGATGATACCAGTTATCAAATCTTCTATTCGGTTTTTCCCTTATTAAAGTTTATTAAAATACTCCATTTTAGTTAATTACAACGTTATCATAACTTCCTTTTAATTCTTGGTAACACTTTTCGCTACTCTTTAATATTGTTATCCAACCGCAGCTAATTTCTCACTATAATATCATATGTATATGAAAATTCGGTTTATAATCGAAACAAGTATATTCATCTATTCATTAGAGATTCTTTTTAGGCGTTTGCTTTATTCTCAATGCAGTAATGATATGCCACTTTTGGAACTTTAATTCGCAAAAGTATCAGGCTGTTGGAAAAATCTCGGTAATATTTTTAAATTGATCAAATAATTGTAAGCGCTGAATGGTAGGACCATCCGCTTATACTTAAAACCTTTATTTCTGGGAAATACTAAACTTTTTTTTCGAGTAAATTGCAATGTTTTAGAAGCGTCCACGTTCACTTATACGTCGTACTTCACGTACAAGCAGTGGCACTGAAAGAAAAGCACGTTCTGAAAAATTTGCAAAAGGATATCATATTGTTTGATCTCAACTGTATGTTTTATAATTTGATTTGTTGCTTTTCGGTATGTTGAACAATGTGTTAAATAATGTACATAAAATAAGTTTGTGTGCACTATTAAAAGACAGAACTAAATATTTTTTGCTTCATAGTTTTCTGAAAACTTTCTAAGAACCCCAACAGCCACAACATTTCTTCGAAATACGTGCGTATGTCATAAATTTTCGAAATCATTCTTCTCATCCACATAAATCGATGTATTTTGGAATAGGTAACCACTCCTGGCAAGGTATCTCGTAATCTGACACATATTCCTTACATCATCTATTCCGCTATGTAGTCGACCCTGCAAAATGGAAAATTAATTTTTCTCTTCATAGAAATGTGAAATGATAAATAAGCTGCTCGCTTCTAGCAGGAAGATAAGATTGCAAGATTACTTTTGAATAATAATATTTTCTGGTTCAATCGAGGAAAAAAACATAGAAGAAAACCAAAAGATTAGGGCAAATTTGTATACAATATGATGCATAGGAACTTTGTTAGAATTACTTAAAATAATATGATCATTTAAACTTTAGCAAATACCATATGATTTAGTTCCAAATCACGAAGCATCACTGTTAGAGATTTAGCAAAGTAACCTTTCCATTTGCAGAAGGCTTTCTTCAAATTGATCCATTTCTTGAAGTAGCTGAAATTTGATTAAAGCATAAAAGAAGATAGAAAATCCTACAACTGAAGAAAGAAAATAAATATCTCCTTATGAAAGTTTGAAGCTGTGAAAGCTAAAACCAACAGATACATTACGGTCAACCAGTTAGCACCATAAAAACCATATGCAATTAATTCACATTTAGTATATCGGTGTGTAATTGCATCACTACCAACAAAAGCACCGAACAAGACGATGATATCGAAACAATGTCATTTTCAAAACAGAAGCAGTAAATTTTTAAACCAACAAATTATAAAAAGGCTTGCTCTGGTAGTTTCAAGTTTCGATATTTCGCTTCGCTAGGGAGCAATACACCAAGATCCCAATCACCACATGTCACAAAAGTAAAACTTGATTTCATCGAATTATCGGAGTTAATTAAATCTGAATCGATGAGCCATTTATTAAAAGCACCCAGAACTTCCGGAAGAGTCTCTTGATTTGCAACTGTTTCCTAAAGATAATTTCTATAATAAATCAAAATTAAGAAACCCAAAATTTAATACAAAAATAGCTGAACTTTTGCGCAATCCAGAAGAAATGCAGTGTAAGTTTTGTACCTGGACAATTCCAGTAAGGTCAGTACAAAATGAGGTTAAAACTGGTCGTTCGGTAGGTCTCACATATCGATGAAATCGGCCGACTTCTTCGAAATTTTTTGCGGATAACTGTACAACCGGAAACTCGATTATTTCCTGAAATGTTCCACATGATAAGTTTAATTTCTTTGAATAACAGGTGGCACTACTGAGAGATTGAATACTAGTTCCGGAACACATCCAAATCTACTTCAATAGATAACAGAAACTATATTAGAGAGGTATTACCTGATGTGGCATAATTTTAATCCCTTCTTCACAAGTTGCTTCAAAATCGAGGACAAGTAAATAATCGAAATTTTGCTTATTTATGACAGACATTTTTTGGTTGATTGCTTGCATTTTCGAAGCTGAAGTATCTTGCACCAAATATTTCCAACTTTTCGCCTGAATACTCAACAAATTCTGCATTGAAAAAGAGTATAACAATGATTATAATGATATTTCCTAATTGCATGAAGAAATACAACAGTTAAGATTGAACTTCAAAGTGATTAATGTTACCGATCACTAATTATCTCTCCGAAAGTTTTCCAAATTGGAAATGATAAAGCAGATTTTTAGTTGCTATCTGAATATGGTAAGCTAAGCAGCCGCAATTTCTCTAAAAACGATAAAATCGACGAATGCTCGTTAAATGAAGTTACAGACTTCAAAAGAAAAGAAAATTTGATAAGATTACCTTAGCAAAATGCCCATACGACGATGAAAATTTACGCAAAAAAGACAACACAATATGTGGATGTAAACTTTTAAGAATATGATTCATCTGGTACTTTACCGTTCCTTAACTGTCGATAGGTTTTAGGTACTCATAAGCATTAGTGATTTTGATATCTGGCAAGTTGTTGACTACGTTGTCCAATGAATTTAGGGATCCACGCTATCGAACAACTATTGTTTCCCTTAAACAATAATTTAGCATTCTAAGTCTCAAATTTCAAACAAACAACTCCCGCCTTAAATCATAACATCACTAGACATTAATGATTTAGAATTGTTATTTTACCCATTGCTGAAATTAGCCGAATCATCATAAAATAATCAAGGCATAGGCAAATAAACCAAAAGATATTCATTTTATTTGCTTGGGAACTTTGACTGTAGCTAATTTGAAATACTTTTAATGAAATTTGAGTGTTACCATACCATGCACATGCTAGCTCGTTAATAGATTAAACGACTATCGATTACAATAAATATCACAGAACTAAGGCATTTGACAAAAACCACCATTTTATGGATAGCAAATTGAAAATGAAGTTGCACAAGTTAGACATGAGATCAGAATGCGGCAAAATATAAAGAACATGTTCGAAATAAATATGAAATAGGCAGGACGATATGGATTACTCACCAGGATATCTAGTAATGATTGCTAATCAAAGGAAGAATCCATGAGTTTTTTTGACATTTATGTATCTTACAAAAACTATCACAGAAAATTAACAAAAATTCTACAATAGAAAGAGATAATGAGAAAAAAAAAAAAAAAAGAAAAAACCGTTCAATACCTGAAAACAACGAGAATTTCGAAATATGGCAAAAAGTGCTCAGGAAATCAAAAGTATGAGAAAATACATGACACTAGTTAAAAACTTTACAAGTAAAAAAAAGAGGAAAAGAAAATAAGAATATCTGTTCTGCAAGTAGGCAATGAATACACATAAATAAAAGGTTTTCAATCATTACTGCAATACATATCGCAATACCAGCATGGTCACAAGTTGGACTAGACAAATATGATTCGCTTAAAAAATATTCAACATGCTATTCATCCGTTTAGCTCAGTCTTCAAATCGTTTGTTTTCAACGCTTTTTCCGCTAGCTTAAAACTTTCGGAAACAATGCATTTTCATACTCCAAGCTCAACCAGTTGTGAGGTTCCTTGCTAGGATTTAGGATTTTAAGATAATCAGAAAATTTGTATGGTATTCAATCACCGCTACCTTTTTTTTCAACAGCTTTCAATATTCCTATCTACTTCAACTATCTAAATTAAAAGATATAATGAAATCTAAGAAATGATATCAAAATTGAAAATAGGAAAAGAAATTACATGAATTGTTAATTTACAATATTTCAAACAATGATGGGCAACCATCAAGTTCAAAATGGAAAATAATCAATTAAATGGATTACAACAAATGATCACCAAACTTTTTTTAATTTAGAAATGAGAAACTGATGTAGTCTGCGGTAGATTCTATTTTAGCTCGTTATGGCGTAGGTTGTAATCAGTTCATCAACAGCTGCAACCCTTATCACAATGATCAAGCGATATTATGCGTATTTACAATTTTCGATAACGAAGCACCAGTATTAGAAGAAATATTTATGTCGGTTGTCTGATTGCTTTGTCCACTGGAAGTTATTTGAGCATATGATGATCGTAACAAAAGCAAGCTTGACAAATGTTCCGGAGTTAATTTCAAAACATTTTGACTTTTATGGACCACGCAAGCAGCTGGGATGGAAAGCAGAAATCGAGCCAGCAGCGACAAATGTGGAAACTGCGCCTGTCCAACAGTAGACCAGAATTGCAGCACATCTCTAAAAGTAGAACTTTGACCTGGCTCAGTGTCATTACAGAACAAATTCGTATGACATTTGAAAATAAAAAACTATTTTTCTATAATTACTTATTTCGAATAAAAAAAAAAGTCAAAATTGAAACCGAACAAATTTTTTAACTACATAACTTTACAGTTATAATTTTTAGGTAGATAAATAATAGAACAAATGAATAAAATATAAATAGCAAATTGATTGCTGAATAAATAAGTTAATAAAAAAATGGGTATTTCAACAAGAATCAGTAAAAGAAATCAAACTTTGTTTGTAGCGCTGGATACTGAGAACGCAAGTAACATTCTAGTTCATCATCAATAATTGCATGATCTTCCAATGAACTTAAAAATGATATTCGCTTCTTGGGTGGTTCTCCATCATTTGTACCTAAATTGTATTATTGTACATATAAGCTTTTTGAACATTTTGGAGCAAAAGAAGATATAATATTTTTTAATCATTTCCATAAAAAAGAAGGTTTTGAACTGCAAACTTTACCAGCCGAACGTTCTTCGCTTTTTAGATTTTTCATTTCGGATGTTCCGATTAATTTCCGTATTCTTGAATAGGTTTCTGACCTAAAAATCTAGTTTTCGAATGATTTTTTTTTCTAAAATTGGAAAAAACTGCACTTGAGAACAGTAAGTACGAAAGTAAACATGACAATCCCGTTCACTGCTAAAATTTTTTCCAAACATCTTTTCAACACCATATTTTGTAAAATAAAAGAAAAAAAAAACCTTTCTTCGTTCGAGCAAATAACTGGAAGATGTTTGAGACGAGGATTCAAAACGGTTGCCATGCGATGTTCTGGCATAATCACTGATTCTGTGGCACTTCGTAATACACTTTCCGTTTTCCGTCTTAGCGCACATACCCAGGCCGATGTATCATTACTGCTCACAACATCCTCGTCATCTGATGAGAACTCATGGATCAATGCGAACCATTCCGGCTGAACCTGAAAAAAAGAAACATCATAAACAAGCATATGAAATGCATCCAGATATATTAATTGCTGCTAATATGATCGATGAATTAAATTTCGAAACTGAGAAAGGAAGAATAATATATTACCATATGGAAAGATACTGCTGACTTATTGTTAAAAATTGATGCCATAATATGGAACGGTTCTAAATATTTCCGAATTTCATCAGCAACTGACCAATCAACCGATTGTACCAGTATCATAATATCTGTATAATCTAATAACGTAAGGTGTCACAGTTATCAATACTGCTTAAGGAAAACGCAACCCCAATATAGCATTAAATATCTTCAAATATACATACTCAGTTGTATATCTGAGCATTACTCAAGCATTATTCAATTACACAAATTAGTAACAATGGAATCAACCCAGGCAGAGCTGATGAAAATAGAATTCAGATCCTCCAAACAAAAACTCAAATCCTCAAACATACAGTTTATACAGTAATTACAGTAACTGTATGTGAGATATTCTATGATAATTAAGATGAAAGAAAATTTAATTATTTAACACTGATTACGAAACATACCTGGATACTGTGAAATGGACAAATTCTGAACGCAATCTTTAACATATTTTAACATTTCGTAACCATAAAATAAATAATCAAGTCGTCCACCCCTTTTTTCGACCGGCGGATCAACCCAATGGTCTAAGCCTAGTTTTTCTATCGCTGCTAAAAAAAAAAAAAAAAAAAAATCACGGGCAAAATAATCAACAAATGACAAACAAATGAAAACATTAACTTATTATGAACTCAAAACATATATATTCTGCTTCTGAAAATTTACAATGATACTCTTCTTGGAAATCAAATAAGTAGTAAAAAAAGGTTACCAACTATTTTCTGACATTCGGTAAAAATGGCAAACACATCGTGCTTCTGATCGCATAAATCTTCGAAGATTTCGTGAATGAGCTGCAACATGTGAATTTTTAAACACAAACAATCCTTTTAATTATTCAAAAATTATCCGCGACCAGTATTGCGAATTTTGCAAATCAATACTAATGAGTCATGGAAATGATAAGAGAAAGTGATAAAAAACTTAATATTATGGAATTGGAATCTTATTTGAGGTAGATATATTCAAATGCAAACTTCAAGATAGTATAAAAGGTTAGAAATTATAATAGCTGAATGAGTTAGAACGGCTATGAGTCTATAACAAATTACATTATTCAATGTATAACATATGCAGTAAAGATGAGCTTGCCCACTCCAATTTGGAATATTTTCCGTAACACATAAAAGTCTCTTGGATTCACCCGCTTCTCGAATAATTGTTCCTAATCCTGTTTTCATTTTTTCTAACGTATCAACGCTGAAATGAAAATGTTATGAAAATTTGACATGATTATAGACCAATTTACATCAATTAAAACTTACCCGAAAATCAAAGGTTTTCGCCTTTCAAATTATGCGAAAATCAAAAAACCTCAAAGCAAAATATCATAAAAATAATACTTACTTCACAACTCGATGCTTATATTTCCATTCTACCGTAATATAATTAGCAGAAATAACAGCAATATCATCTTCGTTTGCAACGCGCTCTACGGAAAACGAGAAACCGGATGTACGGGCAATTTGTCCTACTTCCGCAGTCAATTCTGATAGGACCATTGCTGTATTAGCTTCAATCACCTGTGAAAGCAAAGCATCAATCACCAAACATGATCTTTAAGATATCTTTTATAGAATTTTTGAAAACACTATTGATCAATATTAAAGCAAGAAATTCATATCAAACACTAGGCAGCAAATAAAATTAGTTTTTAAAGTCAAAACAATTAGAAAGAAATGCTGACTTGACTCAGGGTAGAAATTTCAGGAATAAGGGTCGAAACTGCCTGACGATCCGCACACCGACAACGTCGCCCAATTGATATGGCCGTTTCGATAACACTGTGCATTCCTTCTCCCTAAAAAATTTCAAATGAATATCAGTACTAATTGTTGACCAATGAACTTCGGAAAAATTAACAAAAAATTAAATTTGTAACCATCAGTTCTGGAATATAGCTAAATCCTAATAAATCCTGACATGTTACATAATAATATCTCATTCTTTCCGAACCAAATGAATGAAAAGTGGTAGCATATGAAATTTTAAGAAAAGTTAAAATCAATAGATCCAAAAGTAACCTGGAAAATCGCAGGTGGAAGTAAGTCGGTAGCACAACAACGCATAATTGCATGGCAAAATATTCGACGATCATAATCACTAAACGAAGTCTCAAATGATGATTGTGCCGTAAGACTTGTATGTGAAATTAAAGGCGGCGCAGGAGATTCCTGGAAGTATTATCAAAAAACATGGTTACATCGCAGGAAAATAACATTTTTTTTTTTGTTTAATGAGTGAAGGGAAAGTTTTTGGTAGTCCTTAAAAGTTACGCGGTATTTTAGAATAGATTTACTGATTGAATCACTTATTCCTTAGATTCGCTCACTTAGTGATGCTGCCAATACATATGTCATATTCCGACACAGTTATATATTCAGTACATTAGGATGATAAGCCAAGAAAAATATGAGTGGAATTTATGGGCAAGAATCATAGTACTAATGACCTGACAATTTCAATATGCCTAACTACTACGTTGGTCTTAAGTAGCTTTAAATATAAATTACTAAAGTGAAAATTAAAACATTTAAGAGAATAGTATATTACTCTTCTGTATGCAGCAGATGTGTCGGGAGACAACTGACTGACATATCCTGACGTAAGGGTTTCAAAAGATTGCTGACCGGAAGTGTCATTAGCTGTTTCTGTTGATGTGCTAAAATGAACTCAGTAAAATAGCGATGGAACGGAAAGTACCGCCAAATTTGGTAGAATTTACGCAATTTGAAAATCAAACATCAATCAGGAAAAACGAACAACTTTTTCTTCCATTTCCCATCCCGCATCTTTACGATCCAGATCACTACAACAAATTTTATTGTGGATCAACAGTTTATATTACTTTATATTGCCATCCTTGTAGCTACTGCCGATCGGACATCTGTGACGAGTCATATTTCCTGTCCCACCACCCGTATCTGTATAAAGCACTTTGCATGCGTAACAAGCCACATAAGGTAGACGAGCTCCAGTAATCGTGTCAAGCACCTGAAAAGTAAACAAATAGATTCTTAAGAAGTTTTACAAAAATCAATAAAAGCTTCGAATCAGCTTCTATTAAACTGAAAGGACATAAGTTTTCTACCGATAAAAATATCCAACCGCTGGTTTTAAAATATCCCAGGTAATCAGACAACTGTATATTGAAAAGGCCAGTATCACTTTCGGAAAAAAACTATAGCGACTCTAAACTTTACCAACTGATATATGATACTGCTTTTTGGTCACCATAAATTTTCTGGAACATACATTTTGCAATGCATTGACATTGCTCCACCATTGCTACATTCATATAACGAGGAAATGTTAAAAATTTTGCAAGAAAAATCTCTTGCAAACTGTTTTAAACAACGAACCTGCCCAAACAAATTCCACACTTCTGATCTACCTTTTTTTTTGACTAATTCAAATCTTCCCAGCTTCATACGTATGTCATCTTGTATAACAGATTTTGGTGGCATGAGATGGCTGTTTAACGGCAAGGTAACACCAGTATCACGACAGTAAGCTGTGCTCAGACCGGATGGATCATTTGGAATCTGAAAATCGTTGAATAAACACCAGCCTATTATTTATGTGTGTATTCAAATCACGAAAACCCACAAATTGTACCAAAATGCTGTTCTCAATCAAAACTAACCTGGTGCTTAATCACATTTTGAGCATCCGACAACAAACCATTTGTTTCTTCCGTAAAATTTCCATCACAGCTGCGAATCTTAAATTTTACCGATGTGATAAGTTATTGTACATAACTTATAACTGAAATTATGAAAAGGAAACAGCTTAAAAACTGTACGATGTAGAATTGGATTCCCGAAGATTCAAAATTAGGGTGATCTTGAGAAAAAAAACTATTTCCCGAACAAAACACTGGACTTCTTTTCGTTTCATGCAGTATACTTTAAATTTTGAAATATATTGTTATATTAAGAGCAAAATTCAAAAGTAACCGTATTCATTGCAGAAATATCATGAAGCCTGGACAATCGCATGGGTGGGACCGAATGTGCATGTACTGGTAAAGTATTTCGGTGATGATGCGCAGCGGTGATACTACTGATATCTTCACCGGAAAGCGGCTCACTTTTGGTGCATACAATTGTAGCCGTTGGTTGATTACAGCGTTTTACCAAAGCGAATGAACTGGAACCGTTGGTACCGTTATTGTTGCTCCAACTCTGCGATTCATTGGCTGCATTCTCGTCGTCTATTGTTTCATCATTGATGGCTGCGGTCTTCCGTAGCGCCGGATGGCGAGTACGGGTTGCTGTTAACAACTGCTCTTGAGTAGCCAACTTGAGTCCTGAAACAGTCCTGCCTATTCTTCAAGCTGCAAGCTGTCTATAATGCACACTTTAAAAAATGAAAATTACGACTATGACGGTAAGTCATTCATCATAACGGAATTGTTTCGTATAAATAAATAAGATATGATTACATGAACGAGTAAACAAAGATTTTCAATGGAATTACAAAACCAATAAAGTTCAGATTCAACAACGAAAATTAGGAATGTTCAACCTGATGTCCCGCGATCAGCATGACCTGTAAGAAAAATATTCGGGAGGTCCCACATGTAGAAACGATAACTTGAGATCATTTTATGTATGAACATAACTTGCCTGTATGTGTGTATGTATGTATGTGTGTGTATCTGTGTAAATAAACTTCAAGTGAACACCAAGCCTACACAAGGAAAGAATGATAGTTGATCAGTTACTATAAGGCTAAATTTTTCAAATTTCAATAATATCCGCAAACAGGAAGACACATAATTGTAACATTATTTAAATATTTCAAAATATTTGATAAATGTGACTTCTTCCCAAAAAATATTGGATATCCCTCAAATTACCTCTTACCTCTACTACTTCCAATAATCTCAGAGAATATCCTGAAATGTTTACAAATACTTCTACTAGTGATTTCATACAATCAAATGAAACATTCCGCAACACAAAATAACCACTGAAGTTAAAGAAAAACTGAACACTATAAAATAATTCCAAAAAAAAAAAAAATAAACAACCCAGACTCCACCATAATGACAATAGCGCTGCAAGTTACGCCTAAAATCGTAAAAAGCACCGCTTTTTGCGGCAAATTTAAATTCAATTAGAGGACTTTTAAAATGAATCGGTCAGAAAGGATGATTTCGTGCAGTGGTGCGATGAGTTGCTTATCTAATTAAAGGAAGATTTAACATTACTAATAACTAACATATATTTATTTATCATCCGTCAGCTTACTAATCTTGGAATTATATAACTGAATATCTGAACTTGATAAATTAACTTTGGATTGAATAGTTTGAAATTGAATAATTGAAAAAAGTACAGACAGGTGTTAACAGATTTATAACTTTATGATGCATTCTACCTTTCTGATTCTTTCTGGATTTTTTATTTCTGTATCTCCAATGAATTCTAGCCTTGAACTTTGGTATACATATATACATATATATATATATATTAATGTATTTCAGGGACAAATAGTGTTATTGCAATCCGATGATTTTTCAATGAACGAAACACAAAGAGATCTATTCGAATCGGCAAAAGATTTATCGGAATGGTTGCCTATTGACTGGATGTGTCAAAATAGATGTCAGGAACGTGTCATCGATGACTATACTTTACCTTCTGTGCAATATTCATTGCCATCTTTATTGAAACTTTCTACCCATAGCTTCAACGCCAATATGGTTTCTTTTTTAATATTTTTGTCAGTTATGGCTATGATTCTAATCATTCTGATAATTATTACGATAATGTGACATTTTTTCGAAAATTAAGAAATAAAATGAGATTTTGAAATTTAAAATTTCAATTCACATATATGTTAATTTTTTTCCTTCAAGATTTGGACTTCATTTACTTTAATGTAATAAATTTGCTAAATGATATTTTTGTAGTTGTGCTCAGATAGCGGCGTCAAAACAGTATTTCGATGCCTTCGGTTTTTATATCAGCAAATCGCATATGACACTGCCGAAATAGCCATCATTGATCTGGATCGTTTACTCAGTTACTTAACCGCTTTTGCACAGGTGAGTGGTTGAGAATATATGATACTCACAGCAAAAGAAAGAATTAATTTAGAACTTAATAGAAAGTTCGAGATTTAGAACATGGAATTGGATGGTGATGTGGAAACGCTTTATGGAATTGCGCGAGAATTTAAACTTTTTCTTATTCAAGCGGGCTCATTGAGTCATTATATTACCAGTGATGGTTTATTTACTACACGAAATGTTGAAACGGTAAAGTAATTGGCTTATCATTTGTGAAAGTCGAACTTATTTCAACTTGAAATTTTGCATCCACTTCACTTATTGGTAATCGTCAAGCAGACGTAAAACCGAAATATGCATCAAAAATTGGGAAGGAAGTTTAATTGTGTTCAAATGTTGTCGATAGAAATTTATCTTCTCAATGCTTTTTACAGTGAAAAATTAAAATCGTATTCATATTGCAGAATTATATTTTCCATGCCCTGTTGATCACTTGGATGAAAGCCGTCCGTATCTCAAGTTTTTTAAAAAGTGAGTCATTTTGTAGAGATGATTGTGATTTTTTAAAATAAACAAAATCATAAAAAAAATAAGGAAGAAGTTTCTTTGAACTGACAAATTCATTATTGTTCACTTCTTGTTTATGACAGGATTTTATTAACCTTTAGATGTTTATGTTATCTTTAAAAAAAATGATACCATTCGGCAAACAAATTGATATTAGTGATTTTCCCTTCATTACATTGAAATTTTATTTAAAGTAAAATTGAATAAAGCTATTAATTTTGACATCATTATGTAGGATTCAGTGGTTTCGAGAAACTTTATCCAATGGGTGACGCATCGTCATCAACAGAACAGCTATCAATGCTTGTATCATACGGATTACTGCTAAGTGCATCACGTACGGTCAGTAAACTTGAATTTTTGAATATGAAAAGTTTTTTGATGGTTAGTAAAAGATTAAAAGTGAACACAATTCTTCAAGTCGATTTGAAATTGCCTTCGTCGTCTGTTTATTTTTATTTTATATCCATGGTCTATAGCTGGCAATTTCCAAAGTGGTCTGAATTTGTAAGGACCAACTATGCTGATTTCGAATAAACCTACATTTAAATGAATCAATGGAAAGAGAGTACTTGCTTTTCTAGGATCGACCTTGTATATGCAGATGCGTTACAACCGCATGGCATCAACTTTATGCATTCAATAGAGAAATGTTTTGGTCAAATATGGTCAAACTGTTAGGTTTATGCACCGGCGATATGCGTTACTATCCGCCTGAAAGTCCCTCAAGTGGTAGATAATCTAAAGTCTTAAGCCTAGATTTTTAACAGTTATTGAAGTTAGGGTGTGTTTTGAGTATTATATGGCAATTTTTTTATTTTAAGAGCTGCCAGTTATAAATTTTCCAAAATCCAATGTGTTTTATCACCATCACTGGAAAAAAAAAGAATTTAGATATGTTTTTGGATTTATGTGATGTTAGTGGTACAGTTTTGGCGGAAACGTTTTTGGAAATAATTTGCGAACTTGACATTGGATCTGAAGATACTTATATCTTATCAGGTAAAAAATTTAGATAAATTAATTAATACTAAACGAAGGATTTTTAGTATAGCATGCTGCAATTAGGAAAATAAATGGCTAAATATATATA
>JAOVVO010000786.1:0-36393 GCA_028564675.1 Onchocerca lupi | reverse complement strand
CCGAACCTGATATTGCTCATGATGCCCTGGCATGAAAAATATACCTTATACGAATCTGCAACATAGAGAACATTCTCGACTGATTCCATCTTGATACAGTCAAATAACTGGTCCTGAAACTTCGATAAGCGTCAACCTTAATATAATATATACTCATAGAAAACATTAACCGAAACGTATCCAGAACTCCTAACTAACAACCTTACTGGATCTTCAAATACCGAAATGAATGCAACCTTGATTATTATCACGGCCTTATTTACACAATCGTTAAATTCCTTTTGAAGCCGGACGGGTCTTGTGGTTGGTTCGAACAACTTTTAATAGAATTATTAAGTCTGAGGACTAATGTTCTGACCTGGAACTCTACTTATCAAAAGTATTTATAAAAAGCGAAAAATCATTCAACTGGAATATTTCATTGCGAGAACGGCAGGAATACGGAATGCTAATTTTAAAAAGGATGATTGAAGGGCCGATAACATAAGCTTCAAATTGACTGCGTTAGCTAACATATGCGGATTTGCAATGATATCAAGTACGATAAGATTGCTGTAATGAAGAAGCAGGTGTTTTAATGAATCGCCAAATCACATAGGTAAACTGAACTCCCTTTCCAAACAACAAACATATGATCAAACTAGCTGGACCCGGCCACGTGCAGCTTGGCCGATCCAGCTAGTCTATGGGAGTCGGCTACGCTTCGCGTGTCAGGCTCCAACTAGTCTATATAAATAGAAGTGTCAATGTTCTTTTGTTCAAAATCTTAAGCCTCGGAAAGTTCATAAACATGAGCCTTATATAGATTAATTCAAAATCTTAGATATCGGAAAGTCCTTAACCTATTGTTTTGAAATTTTGACACAACGTTGCATTCGAATATGCACATGTTTTTATACACGCGTTGCTTTAGCTCAATCTGACTAAGTGGAAAAAAAAAGAGAGCATGTTTCTAGTGTTGGAGGAAAAAAGTGATACTTTGCAATTTGATTTGTAATCTGGTTGGACTGGAGACTGATTTTTGCTATTGTGATTAGACTAGGTCAGTAATAAAAGTGGTTTTTTGTGTATTAAATGACAGAGGTGAATGCTGTTGAGAAATTTATTGATTGAAGAGTGTTTCTTTGTAACAAACAATTGTCAGAGAACATCCAGGAAAATTAATCGCTGGGTTATTTTTTCCTTTGTTGATAATGAAAAAGAATACTGTTCAAGTGAATTGTCGGATTATTGCTACTGTTGTGTTCGCTTTGAACCTCACACTGGAACTCTTGGAACTCCGAATTATTGCTGTTGCTGCGTCGATCTTCGTTGTTTATCTGTGAATTGGAGCGTCTTAGTAGTAAACATGTTTGCCATCACTTTGAAACTATGTCGCACCATTTGACCTTTAGTATTTCTTGTTTACAATTATTGTCATGGCTTTATTTGACATTTTCAGTTTTCGCCCCCATCCATTATGTTTAGTTTCGCAGTACTTATGGGTATACAATATTTTTTTGTTGTTCCATTGTCTGTGTAGATATAGAGATTGTCTGATTTGCCGACTCTAGAAGACGCAACATATAACTGTCCATGTGAGAAGCAATCCGTCTCTAGATCTAAACAAATTTGAAGGATTGACCTTGAGCTTTGTTGATTGTGAATTCATTTAATTTAAAATTTAGCTATTCTTTGCATTCAGTTATACAGAAAGGAATGAAACTTCAGCTCAACTTATCCAACATCTCAAGAACCAACAATTTTCAAACAAACTCGATCAGCATAGCACAAAAATTCGCCTTCGTTGCGTAACGAGACTTCGCGGGAGTCAAAATCCTAGAATTTCTTTTTGTTTCAGTAATTTTCGCAGTCCTTTTTTATCTCGAGAAATTCATCTTACTGCTTGGCGTATTTTCCCACTTCTCTCATAGTAGATCATTACCTCCTTTTCTTTTTCTTTTTTTTTTTTTTTTGTTTAGCAGTTTGATGAAGAAAAATCGCTTCAGGAGAATGTTATTAAAAATTAAGAGTTGAATTTATGTCCACCTTCTTTTTTAACTCTTATGATTATATTTATTGTTTTTTCTGGTGACAATAACTACCAGGTATTCTTTAATTCAGAAATGATTATCCAAGAAGCATCGATTTCTCTCATATCGGTGACATTTCATCGATTTCTCTCATATCAGTGATATTTCGTAAGTCAAAAGATTTTCTTCTCCCTTCTTCCAGAATTTACACGTAAACCTGATATATTCACACGTAGTGTATGAAACATTTTGAAGCCAATTCATTGATTTTAGTGCAGGCCAATTATTATGATCAATGAAGATGATGGCAATAATTACCTGGATAGGTATTCCCAAGAGAGTAATACATGCCAGGCTGAAGGTAGTACAACTGAGGTAGGTTTTTAGAATGAAATTTTTGTTTTTATATGTAGTGCAAAAAATAAGTAATCTGTGCTACTGAATGGGTTTGGCGGTATGATATGCTAATTAGTATCGAATGCCTTTTCCGAATTGTCTTTTCCGACATATAGTTGAGTTGTAGGGAAGGTGGTGAACTACACTGAATGGTTCAGAAAGTACTGATATTTCTTATATTTCTCTATGTAAGTTGAAAATTAAAGGAAAGTTTTAATTGTCTGAATTCGTGACCATGAAGTTTGCTCTTAAATAACGGTACTAAATGATTTGAGAGAGAGAGAATGATGATAAGGATAAAATTAAGCAAAGGGTAAAATGGCGATGAATAGCTCTGCCGATTTAGCAAGGATTGAACAAATATGTAAGCTGAATGAATAATATACATAATAGGAGTACTGTTAATGTTTGGATTCTTTATTGCCATTTAAAATCTTTTTCCTTTCTCTCTCTTATATATCTTTTCAAGCGAATTTCAGGATAACGATGCGGAAAGGATTTTAACAGTTGCGAGCATCGCATCAGAAGAGAACAGCATGGCTCGGAAACCGATTTTGGAGCAAGATCGATTCCTTCCTATTGGTAAGCATATTCGTGTATGATGGCATGAGCATTTGTAAATAGACATCGGCATGTTAATTTCAAAATAATATATTCCATTTAAATACCATGCAGTTTTTTTTTTTTTTACAGCAAACATATCCCGGTTAATGAAAAATATGATTCCTCGTTCCGGAAAAGTTGCCAAGGATGCGAAAGAATGCGTCCAAGAATGTGTCTCCGAGTTTATTTCTTTCATTACATCCGAAGCTTGTGATCGCTGCCTTAATGCAAGTGTATTTTCTGTTAAAAATTGTAAGCGGTAGTGGTATAATTGTGTAGTCCTATTTCGAAGGCTTTTTTAAACTGCGATGCTGCATCGTCCGACATTGGCATAAATGAAAATTTAGAGTAATAATGCTATTATCCAAAAATTTGGAAAGAGTTAGATTGTAATGTCATTTGTTTGTTTCATATTGAGATTATGTTAACTATGGAAGGATATTTCTTTCTGTTTTTGAAAATAAGGTTTGCAGGAAAAAAGGAAAACGATAACAGGTGAAGACATTATTGGAGCATTTTCTACTCTTGGTTTTGACAATTATGTGGGACCTCTGAGCGCATACGTGAGGAAGTGCATAAATTTTATTTTATTTTTCCTATTATTTTAAACAAAATGGTACTGAATCTTAGTCGATATGCGTTGTTCTCTGGTTATCTCGTAATTATTTCAGATTTCGAGAAGCTTTTCGTACGGAACGTAGTAATGAAACACTTCTTGTTGAACCTTCGGGATCTCATTCTTCCTTTCTGGTCAGTTCTATTTGATTTTTTCTTTTTTCTTATAAATTGATTATCCGGTAGTCAAAATGTTCTTGGCCATTTTTTTTTTTTGCTCTAAAAGAACCCTTACTTTCAGGAAAAAATGAATGTTCGTGACTCGAATGAATCCGCTTCTTCTGATGTTTTTACCATTCAGACTGAACAAATGGCATCCTCTAGTGCATGTGCTCCTCAAATTATTTTTACCGGTATGAAAATATGTTTATTTATTTACTTTGCATCTTTTATTTGGCGCCGGAATTTTCAAATTTAATATGAACAAAGTCCTCACCAAATATCACATTTTGAATAATCAAGGTATAATTTTCAGGGAAACTGGAATTTAAATCTAATAAATATTAAGATTTGTTTCGAGTAAATTAAACTGTAGCGAATCTGACTTCATTATTTTTATAGGTGAAGATGATCCAGATAGCGCAGTACGAGTGATGAGTACGGGCAACGTGCAGCATTTGCAACTTTTGATGGATCCTGCTACTGGTCAACATTACATCAATGTGCAAAATCCCAATGGTACTCAACAACTTCTACCTGTTCAGGTAGATTGTAGCATTCTGAAAATGCATACTTCTTTGGAACAAATGTTAAATTTTTTTTATTCCGTAAATTTGATGGATTTACTGGCATTTTTTACCGTAACAATCACAGTTCTATAGGTAACGGCAGTTGCTGACTCTTCTGCCACACCGTTAACCTTATCTTGTCCGGATGTGCAGAATCCAACGGATGGTAAAGCGATTGACAAAGAAATGTTTAATTTCTCGAAAACTGAATTTCGGCCTTCACTGCCGAAATCTGATAATATAGCTTCGACATCGTATAAGGAGTTAAGTTGTTCTATCAAATGTTCTTATTTGAATTTAGGATGTCAGTCCGGAATTTTCATGATAACATGTAAATTATCAACATCACTAGTTCATTCCGGTGATTCGCTAATCATATCTTTCTATAATGGCGTAAATACATATCGAACGTAAATTTTATGGATTTCTGAAGAAGCGCATTTTTCCAATTCTAAAACCATCATAAAGTTTAATTTCCTTTTTAATTATTTTTATAGTTCCATTTAGTATATTCTCGGGACTTCCAAGTTTTCAAATAAGATTTGTTTTCCTTAACATAGGCAGGTACTGTTTTAGGTGCCGCAGATTACACGACATGCTGGAGAGCAATCTAGGAATGGTGCTACTTACGGGCTGAAGCATAGTTCCGTTGGTCTTTCGACAGCAAATCAACAGAAACAGCAGCTGTCATATGCGGGTAACATGGGACAATTTGGACATCATCACAGTAATAATGGTGATGCTAGTGGTGTTACTCGGGAACAACCAAGGAAGCGATCTCATGACAGTATTGATTACATTAGCTTTGAATAAGTATGTGTCACTCTAATATTTGTTTTGTTTGATTTATTTAGTCGGAGTTAAACCAACTGATCGACCGCTTCATCTTTCTGAACTTCCATTTCCCATTTCCTCTTCTTTTCTTACCCTCCATCTCGGGCCTTGCCACCATTCCTCTGCCGTCTTTCTCCCATTTCCTTCTCCTGAGTAACACAATTGCATTGTGCAGTTCTCCATCCTCTTCATTTTGCAAACCTTTTGAATTCTCAGTGCAAATTGGTCTTTTCTCTATTTTTCCTCCTCAAAACAAATTCTTCCGTTCTTTGAATTTTCATAGTCTTTTATGTTACAACTTCTTTTTTTTGTTAATGTCCTTTTAAAGTCATTTGAAATCCTTCCAAACGCGAACTTATTCTTCAGAAAATGAAGCTGGTATCATTTCTGTCTTCATTTCAAAAGATTTTTAATTTAGATCTTTTCTCCCCTACCTATTGGCAATTTTTTTTTTTTTTTTTGATGCACAGTAAATCTTTATTTTTTTCTTCCAATACTCATGATAAAATCTACATGATAATTTATGTTAATGATGCATTTTATTTGTGACGGTTTTTAAATGTAATTTATTTCACAGTTCTTATGGAAATTCACTATTAATCATACTTTCAAAGATATTAGAAAAAAAATTAGAATTGGTTTTTTTCCAAAATTTAAAAATAAAAAAAGTGAAAGAAAAATCTATGCTGATTTTGAAAAAACTTTTATTTTTTCTCCGACCCAAAGCAAGGAATTTTTTAACTTCATTTCTCTGAGTTGTTCATGTAATTGTTGAAAGTGAGAATTTCCTATTCGCTAAATTATTTCGTCCAATCTTTGGTTATCTATGTCTTCAAGAATGAACTTTATAGTCCTTCATGGTACATCCATACTTATTACATTTCGCATCCAATTAATACCTATCATTATGACTGCAGTTTTGCTCAAATACCGTTGTTTTCGTTGGATCAGGCTGAGAAGGACATTTGTTTTTGATTTATGCAAAGTTATCTATTATTTCTGATTTGTCTTTTTTTTGCTCTTTTCATTTTTTTTGTATTCTGTTTCTCTCTCGAATCACAGTTTATTTGTGTATTTAAGTTATTTTAGCTGTTCCCAGTTGTAATTTTTTAAAAAATATAATTGATAAGTTTGATTTTTTTTTTCTTGCAATGATTTTTTGTCTCGCTGTCATAGAAAATGATTTATTCTTACAAAAAAATTCCATTTATAGCAAAACTGCTTCATTCAAGCAAGTAAGACGTCATACTTATTAAAAGTTTGAGAAGCCGGATTTTCATTTTTCTCGAATACCTTTCTGATAGCTAGCCTCTGATACAGCCTTATCATTATTCCAAGTGGTAACTATTGTCAGATCTGATTCATTGGTTGAGTTAGCAATGGTTTCAAAATAATTATATTTCAAATATAACTTTTTCGGAATAGCTAATTCATTTTTGGAAAAATTCCCGTTTTCTTTGATATCAGCAGATAAATTTATAATTCAATTGGCGTATATATCTCGAATTTCTCCTTTCATGATTATTTCGGTTATCAACAAATCGTGAATTTTTTGCAAGGGATGGCAGTGACCTCGTAATGGGGAAATCAGAAAATTTTTTCTTTCTTTAATGTCAAGTTATTCTATAGAGAAACTGAATTAATTTGACAAGATTTGTTGAAGATTTCGTCCCAAAACACTTCCTGAAGAGAGAGGAAAAAAAAACAGTTCTTTACAATTCCAGTCTATTATTGCTGCAATTTTTGAATGGGAGTAGATGAATGAGCATAAAATAGTGTCTATTTATTGAATTATTTACATTTTTTATCTGAATAATTTAATAGAGAAGTTCTCGATGGTATCCTGAAAAATGCATTTCCATCAAGAATTTAAGACTGGATTATAAAATTAAGAAATTAATTTTTGCTTGTCCTATAATATATTGCTGTTGAATTTTCTTATTAGTATTGATTCGTCTTCACAAATACTTCCTGTTGTTTCGATTTTTAATTTCTTCAGAATTTGTCTTTTTTTTTCTCCCTTCTTTTTCCACTTAAATTTTTCTGTCCTTTTTTATTTTTTTTTTAAGAAAAGATTCTTAATTTTCGAAGAATTTCCGAATCAATCCTAAAATAAGGCAGTAAAATTGATTGCTTTGAAAAACTTCTTTTTCAGTTATAATTAATTTTTTAAACATTTATTGTTTTGGGATTTGCTATTGTTATTTATGACTATATATCAATCAGATTCAAGTATATCAAATGATTTAAGTAAGTTATAAAATAAGAAATATATACAAATAGAAAAAGATTTTAAAAAGTTGCAAAGTATTCATCTGAATTAACTGGTCTAGAAAATTCTCGCTCTTTTCTTCTTTTTTTTTTTTTTTTTTGCAGACTTCAAACTTTTTTCTTCTGTTCCAATTTGAATCACTTTAATTTCCACTTTTATCTTTCTTGGTTACCGTTTAATTCATCTTTTATCAATAAATTTCCATTATGGTATTTTGTGTTTTTGTATCCGTACTTGGAATTTGTATGAAAAGTAATTAATCGTGCTAACAAGTAATTGAGGGTAAATTCTGAAAAAAAAAAAAAAGCTCTTTTTTTTGGTGAAAAATTTTGCTATTAATAATGGAAATAACAATAACACATCGCTTACTGCTTCATTTCATAGCACAAAAACCTTTGATTTTTAGGAAAATAGAAAATTCTACTATATTAATGTTCATTTCCAACAGTTCATTTTTATTTTACTTATATTTTTATAAATTAGATATGCCTTTAGTTTGATATAAATCCTTTAATCAAAAGATTAAAATAATGCACGAAAAATTTTGGGGAGGAAAAATCTCGAAATACAAATTTCTTTTCTTTTTTTTTTTTTTTTTTAAATAATTTTAGCAAGTAAAGAAATATTGAAATGCAAGCATGCTTTTCATTTAGTCAAACAGAAAAATACCTCAGTTTATAGTTTAACCGACTTAGATACTGTTATAAATTCTTTAAGATTGCAAAATAATTAAAATTTAATATAATACCATTTCCCTATTGGACGATTATTTTCTTTCTCTCTTTGAAAGTTTTTAGATTATTTGACAAGATATTTACTTTCTAATTTAACATTATTTTGTTACTATTTGATTGTAATTTTCCATCGTACAAATATGTATTTTAATTGAATTGAATGAAAAGAATAGGAAAAGAGGAGAAGAAATGAAAGTACTTCTTAATCACAAAAAAAAAAAAAAGAAATCAAGAAGGTGTTAACAAATTTAAATCTATTTTAAACTGTTATATAATTTTGATGGTAAAGATTTAATTATTAAATCATAGATAAACTCATCTATGACTTATTAATAAATAATTAATTGATATTACAAATTATTCTCTAATTTCTTCTAAAAATTTTGTTTTTACTTTCCATTTAATTCTTCGTTCGTGTCCATTAATCAATGTTATCACGAATGTTCGATCAATCAATACTATATCGAACGAAAACATGAAATCATTGCATAAGTCTGAAATTATTCAATTAAATTCATCTATTACTAAAATTATCGATTGACGATTTTTTAACCAATTTTTTTTTTCTAATACACAGCGTATTTTAGCAATATTATTATAACATACTTTAACAAAATTATAAATTTTGAATAAGAGTAACAAAGAAATTTTGTGGCTTTTTTAATTACATTACAGCATATCTTTTGATAAAAAAAAAAAAAAATCATGCTAAACCGTTCAATAAGGAAAACAAAAAAATATATATATATATTCTGTCTCTCTTTTTTTTATTTTGTTTTGAAAACGGATCAGCTTAACAAATTGCAAGAGATAAGAGAAGGAAGGCAAGATGAAAATTGTGTAACATCATTTTACGATTATAAATTAATCATCATCAACAGACAGCCGTTTATCAAAGTTCTCGTTGGTAGTTACGATGATAGTGATAACTAGTGATAATGATGATTGTGCTGATGACTATAACGATATAATAATGATGATCAGTAAGAAGTTCAAGTCTAACTTTCCAATTGTAATGTATATGCGTCTGTCTGTTCGGGAATTTTCGAACTTTTGGTATTTACAACTTTGCTTCTTTAAATTTTGCTCTGTTCAAATCTTACACTCAAACCTAACAAACATATCGACAGAATGTTCACATTTTTCTCGACCGAAAATGAATCATTTTTATCTTTTTGGTATAATTTTCAACTTGCTCTAAGTTCTTTCCTTTTTTTTATTACTTTTTTTTTTGAAATTTTCTACTTTCCCTTACTTTTCTCTTTTTTTTTTCTTTTCTTTAAAAAAAAAAAAAGAGGAAAAAAAATTCAATTTTATCCATCCCAAATTTGCCATTATTCTAAGCCTTTCTTAATTTTAATGCTTCAATTTTATATCAAATTTAAAAATGTTGTTAGTTTTTTATTTTTTTTTTAAATGCAAGTCTAACGCAATATTCTTCAAAAACTTTTTTCCATTTTGTATAACCTCAAAGAGGTTTTCCTTTGGCTAATTATGAATAATTCCACCTAAATAGTATGTATGAAATGATTGGTTTTATATATTTTTGTTTTTATTTTTTAAATCTTTTCAAATAAAATTTATCTTATTTAAGGAGTACAAAAGAAATTCAATATGTAAGAAAATTTATCTTTTACTTATTATTATCATTATTATTATTATTATTATTATTATTATTATTATTATTAATTATTATTTGTTAGACAATAATTACTTGTATGTATAAATTTTGCAACAAACAATATTTTCATAATTGTTATATCCTCTTCCAGCAATTTATCTATTAAAATACATGAATTGAATGTGAAAATAATTAAATATCATAGAATAAATGCGATGTTATGTAATAATATGCTGTAACTTGTAATACTTATGATAATATTTTGCAACTTTGAAAATATGTATGTTTTGATTATGATTTTCACAGTTTTACATCTATCATGCATCTTGAATGATAAAAATATCAGATTAGGACTTGTCACATCGAAATGAAAAAATATATACTGTAACTCTTGATATTTAATAAATCAAATTTTTCGAAACAAATTTGTTACTTCTCATGAAAATCATAAACAAGAATAATCTATTAAAATGAATATACATAAATGGGTCGGTTTCTTTTTTTTTAATAAAATTTATTATTCAGAAATAAATTTAGCTAAGCAAAAAACTAAAAACAGCATAGAATCAAATTTCAAATCTTGATTAAAATTTGATTCGGATAATATATAGTTTAGATATATCCTAAAAAAAGAAAAAAAAAAAAAAGAACCATTGCATGTGAAATGCTTACATAAATAATTTGAATAAATTACTTGTAATTTTTCGTTTCCCTACATTTTGCCAATCTTATGTAAAAGTAATAATAAATGATTTTGGTCTAAATTTGATTACTTATTTTCGTTCGAGCCATTTTAATATGTTTTTCTTTTTTCTTTTCTGTCCCTTTTCCTCCCCTTCTCATTTTAACCTGAAATCATTTCGTATATTATCTTTTTAGAAAATCAGAACGATTTTACAGTAATCATATCTGCAGATATCAAAATGATCAACAGAAAATGTCAACAAAACTCTAAATCATTTAAGGTTGCCGTAATGTATTTGCAATAAATTATGGAAAATTTACAATCCAAGCGGATTTATTTTGATGCTGAAGATCGACCACCACCATCCTATTGGCATGGTGATATGCAAATGCATATATCAAATGATAACAATTCTAGAATTCCACATGAAAATGGAAATTTATCATCATCGAAACAAATTAAAACCGCAATTGATCCGGAAGGTAAACTAATTACTTCCAATTTAATCATTTATTTGGATTAATTTCAATTTATTTGCTCTTTTTTTTTGATGGAAATTTAGAAAATTTTCAAAAAAAAAAAATATCTTTAGACATTCCATCATCCTTTTTAAGGAAAAAATCTTGAAAGAAGCAAAATCTCATTCCCATAGAAAAACGGATATGAGTGACTACAATAGAGACAAGCGGAATAAACGCTTGGTCGCGCAAAAAAAAAAATAGACCGGGAAAAAGTTAGCATTGAAAATTTGTCGAGCTAATTTTTTTCAAGCTTTTTAAATCTTGTTGACCTGCGATATTTCAGTAATTTCATCTTTGGGTGACACCACATGTTCGAATTTCAACCACATTTCCCTACATGACCTGTGACCTAAAATATATTTTTGAAGATCACGAAGAAAATCCATTTATTACATTTAATATGCGATTTTTATGATATGCAAAATACCAAATTTATATAATAATTTTCTTTCTAATCCGATAAGCTACAAATTAATTAATTAAAAAATTAATGTGAAAAGAAATTTTCATCTTGTAATTTTCAATTTAACGTTTTTAACGAATTATATCAAAAAAAAAGAAAAAAAAAAAAAATCGAAAATTTTTTGCTTAATTGGAATGGGATGTTAGAATTGCAAGTTGAAAATTGAAATATTTAAAAATTGTAAGCTTTACAAGCATTTTATTTCGAGTATTACATTCATATCTAAGATTCTCGCCTGAAATTTTGAATCGAAACAGATTATTCTTACACTATCCCTTTGTCTTTTTCCGCCTGAAAGTATTTGCTTCGACTAAATCGATCATTTGGTGATCAACTGACATCAGTTGTAAAATTCAGCAATATTTGCAATCGTTTGGTTGAGTATATAATGTAAAATATGGCATAAAAAAACAAATTATTGCTAATTATATTTCTAAATTATATCAGAAATGGTATAATCAAGTTTTTTTTTTTTTTTATTTATTCTTTTTTTTTGTCCATTTCAACTTGATGTAAATTTCCCTATCATTTTCTTTTTTTTTTTAAGCAAAATTATGCTTAAATTCCATTAAAACACTAATGGGTTAATGGAAACAAGATGACAAGAATTAGTTACTCATTATGGAATAATTAACTCTTTTAAATAGACATTATAAATTGAAAATTAAGAAAAGATGGAGAAGAATTGGAAAGCAAACAAACATTATTGATTCTAAAGTAAGCGAAGATTATTTTTTGAAAAAAAGAAAATCTGAAAATGTCAACTTGTAAAAAAAAAAGAAGAAATTGAGAATCTATTTATATTTAGTGCCTAGAATTTGTTTCGAAAAAAAAGTTGAGAGAAAATTTAACTAAACTTCAGTTTAAATTTTGCAGCTCACTTCACCTTCGTAATTTATCCATTAATTCAATTTGTGATTTCCTCCTTTCCATAAAGCAGTTTTTTTTTCTTCTTTTCTTTTGATATTTTTACATTTTTTCTCAATAAGTTGCGAATAAAATCACAAAAATTTATTGGCTCAATTCAATTCTTTCCAAAATCAAACAATTCAATTCATATATTATGAATTCTCAAATATAAATATTAATTTATTTATTTGCTTTAATAGATTGGAAAATAAATTAAAATTACAACTTTTTGAAATTTTAAAATACCCAATTTTTTCCAATTTCAGTAAATCATCTTAATTTTTAAAATTTGATTTTGCTTTTCGTAAAAAAAATCCTTTTCTTTTTTTTTAATACAGATAAGGAATTATATCAGTGCTGTCACATATTTTTAAATTTGAATTTATTTAAAATTTAAGATCGATATTTCATATTTCATTTTTTCAGAATGGTTAAAAGCACCAGAATTTGTTCCTCGATCTAGACAAATTTTGGATGAATCATTTCGCTCTGATGGAATGATATTTGCAAATAATTTGCAAGTTAATAACTCGATTAATAGGATTATTTTGCCGAATAATATTTTGAGACAACAAGCTCAGGCACATATTGTAACTGGAATACCATTTTCACCTGTTCGTACCGTTCTTGATCTACCACAACCGATTCTATCTGCACAAAGTAATGAATTGATCATCCAATTAAATTGGAATTGAATAAATTAATAATAAAGAAAATAAACATGAAATAGTTATAAGGCTGATCATTTACTTGAAATTTATGGACAATATTGATTAGTTGTCAAAATACCAGCATAATGATTTTTAAATTTAAAAATTTAATCCCAAATTTATATGATATTGCTAGTGGTACTAATTTTCTGGATTAACAATTACCAAAACGAATATAGTATCTAAATATTTTGTAAATATAAATATTATTATAGAAAATTTTTGATAGATGTGGTACCATTTGCAATAGGTCAACCGGCACCATATTTTATGGCAACCGCAACTGCTACACGACCACCACCACCACCACCACCACCGCCACCGCCACCACCGCCACCATCCGCTCCAACGATTCTCCGTTTTCCGATACCACCGATCAATCAAACTGCTTTAGCTTTACGTGATGCACTTGGCATGGTACCACCTGGTTATTCTGCCAATATTACTCACATAAATTGCAAGTGCTTTCATCGATTAAAATTTAAATTTCATTTAATTTCTCTTTCTGCTACCAAACAAATTCAAATTACACGATTATTTATAAATGATCAAAATGAAATGGATTGATTAAGGAAAAGAATAACGATAATAGCATATTTTCATTTTCTTTTTACAATAAATTAAAATTTTAGCCTGAAATTTATAAGTTGATATGAAAAGTTATAATGATTCTAATTATCATTTTATTTTACTGATACATATTTATACAATTATTTTCATCTAAATTTCAAAATCATTTCATGAATATTTCCATTTCTTCTTCTTTTACTATTATCTTTCAAATTTAACTATTTGTTGGATAAATTGATAAACTAATTAAAATAAAAAGGATTGTTGTGATCAGTTGATCACAATAAATCTTTTTATTTTTTTTTTTTTTTTGCATTTCGACCATTTCCTTTTCTTTTGTTACTTCTCTCCTTTTCTTTCTTTAAGAAGAAATAAAATGAAATCGAATATATAAAATGAGTAATTGTAATTTTTCTCTTCCGAAGGATTTCTATAATTATTTGAGTTCCTTTTTTTTCTTCTCCTGACTGTTATCATTTATTCATTGATAATTTTCAAGACTAGCTCCATTAATTGTTACGATTATTTATGCCACTTAATTTTTCAAACTCAATTAGTCAATTAAAATTGAAAATTTCGGATACAACATTCAGCAGCAAAAATAGAAGTATGAGAATAGCAATAGCATGTAATTCAATTTGAACGCAGAAATGAATTATCTTGAACAAAAAAATGAAAATTTGTTTACACAATTTCAGTGACAGTTTTTTCTTTTTTTTTTTTTTTTTCTTTTTTTTGTATGATAACAATCATTTGGTAAGATTATTGCAATTAAAAGCTTTGAGTTTGTTTTTGTCTTTTTTTTTTTTTTGAAAATATATAATTTTTAAAAATTATAAAAAGAGAAGATAACTTTTCAAAAAAGCATTTCAAAAAAGCTTTGAGAATAGTACAATTTAAAAAGCAAATCTGTTTAGCATTTAAATAGCAAAAAATAAATATTACACTTTGCCAAAGATTCGTAAAACCAATGAAATGAAATTTATGACAAGTAAGGCAGAAAAAAATGATGAAAAAAAAAAGAAGAAAAGAAAGCAAATTTTTGCAAAAAAAAAAAAAAAAAAGAAAAAAATGAAAAAAAAATTTTGGTATAAATGTTACGATGCTTCTTTTAATAGTTTATTTTTTTTTTTTTAATGGTTGGAAAAATTATCTTTTTTTTTCTCTCGAGTATTTTATAATTTGTAAAAATTATTTACATAAAATATATTATCAATAAAATTTTGCATATAAAATTAATTTCAACAATGTCGACTTTTTTATAATCTTATGAAATTCTAATCAACAATCAGGCTCAAAATCATTTCATACTTTGACATTTTATATTACATGGAAAGATTATGAAAAATAAATTTAGTGCAGTTTTTGCTATTATAGAAAGATTCAAAATCAAAAAAAGAAAATGGTTTCAAAAAAATTTTTTTTAAAGCCAAATCTTCTGCAGTTTAAAATTTTAATTATAAGCATGTGCATGAGAATATAATTATATTGAATTTATCTAAACAAGGATGTTACAAATACTTTTATGAAGATCACTGTGCAGCAAAGAAATAATTTCAAACTTGGTTACCGAAAGCCCAGTCTTCTGAAATCCAAAATTTCGATTTGATTTTTTTTTTTTTTTTCAAAAAACATAGTCGAATGACAATTTGATTCAAGCATTCAATCAGATTTCAAATTATGATAAATTTCGAGAATTCTAGAATCCTCTACTTAAACATAAGCCATTTTTTATTTTTTATTATCAACAACTTTCATCTGATTGATTTCTTAAATTATTCATTTTAATATTATAGCAATGAGTTATATTAAGTTTTTTTTTTCCGCTTGTAATGAAGCTAAAAAATTTTACATTTCAAAAATCTCGTTGGTATATTTCCGAATAATAATAAAGAAATTTTAATTCTTTCAAAAAATGATAACAATAATGCTTGGAATTATCGAAAAAAAAATGAGGGATAGTTTTTTTTTTTTTTTTTTTTTTCAAATCACTAGTATCTAGCGAATAAAAATATTTCTCATATTATTATGGTTTTAGCAATTTGAATCTATTACAAAAGTTATGAAACTTTTCGAAATTTTCAGCCGGAATCGGTCCCCCAATTCCGGCAGTTATCCTGAAGAAGAAACGTAGAAAAAGACATCGACGTCTAAAAGCTAATTTGTCTAGTGCTACTGAGGTAATTTCTACTATCCATTTTGCAAAAGAAAAACAACGAAAATTTGTAAAATGCTGAAATGTCAAATTTCAGATTCATTCCAACCGACTTACTAGCAATTCACATCATATTAATTGTTTTATGCAATCGATTTATACTAATTTCAAAATTTTCTTCGACAAATGATTTAATCTTTCATCAATAAAATGATGAAAAATTTAAATCACTTTTCTAGTAAGAATTGAATAGTAAAGATGATTAGTAGCAATCAATCATTATATTTCGTCGACGTAATTTAAAATTTGAAGAAAATAAAGTCTATGAAGCTGTCCTCGTTAAATCTTAATTTTTTTCTTGTCCGTAAAATTTCAAAATTTTCAAAACTTTTAAATTTCATTCATTGATGCAGAGAATTTTTGTAAAATTGCAGAAAGTAAATGCTGATAGTTACTTTAGCGGTTTGGAGATATCCGAAGGCGAATCAACGCAAGCACAACTTCAAACAACATCTTCTGAACCAAATTTGAACAAGGTCATTCTAATTTTATTTCAATTTCATCAACATAAATATCTTGAGATCCAAAATTGAAATTTGCTTACTATCAAACTCAACTAGAAATGTTTGATCATTCAATATTGAAATTAAAAAAGCAACAGGTCGAACATGTTTCGTACGTAAAACTTTTGAATCTTCAAATTATTCTGCATTTTTTTTTTTTCTATACAAATTATTCTATTCAATTTATTCATTGAAAAAGTTGTCAATCATTTAGGTTGTTTAAAATTAACTACATAATTTAGAACACTGCTTTAGTCAAGGCGGTATTTGAAACTTTTAAAAATATGCTTCGATATATTTCGATACCAGTTTCTTTTTGTATCGATATGAAAGAATTGTGTTAAATTTGTTGAAAATTTGAATCAATAGTTACGTAAAATTGAGTAAAATAAGCAATAATTGAAATTAATCTAATATTTAGTGTATTTATTCAAAATTATTTTATTTAAAAAAACACATATTCGATAAAATTAAAATACAAAATTATAGAATTCATTATCAGAACAACCATCAATCGAAGAAGCATCGAATAGCGAAATACATCCACTTGGTGGCTCATGTCCAGATTTATCAAATTCACAACTTTTGCTATGGGATAATTATCTTGTTAATTTCTTTTTTTGCAACGCATTAATTCATCTAACAACAAATGAATTGATAAAATATATTTTTGATCGATTAGATTATTGATTTTTTTTGCCGAAAAATTTTTTAATACATTTTTGAATTTCCAGTAATGAATTGTAGTTATCGAAAATGTATGAAAAATTAAGAAGCTTTATAAATTGAATTCGAATATATTTTATTATTTCTTTTCGTATCCAATTCATCCTTTTCTTCCAATTTTTCATTTTTTTTTTTTTTTTTTATCAAGCAAATAATAGCAAAATTTAATTGAAATTCAACAATTTGTAATCAGCTTGCAAAGAAATTTACTTATTCTAAAGAAATTTTTGCAGAAATATAATGCAAAATTTTCAAAATTCATTTATTCATTTATAGTTTGATACTATTATGAACGAAACAAACAATATGATCAATGAAGAAACTACAAATAAATTAACAGTTGATCCAATGCAACAATATGGTTAGTGTATTTTTTTTGTTCCTCCTAATTTTTAAATTAAAATTTTCCAAAAAAAAAAAAATTTGTGATTAATTTTGAAAATTTAGATTTGGAAAGGAAGTGTTTAAAATTCAATGATCAATTTGGAGCGCTTGACTTAATATTTTTCATTTCTTGGATAATCTGTATGCGTAATTTAGAAAATTTAAAACTTCTGTATGTAACTTTCGGATGTTTAATTACTATAAAAAGAAAAAAAAAATCAATAATCTAAGATATCGCAATTTCGGCACTTATTTATTTCAGAATATGAAGTAGCATCACGTCCGGTTCTTGCTGCAATGGATTCTGCTTTGCATGCAGATGGCATTTCTTCCAAAAAAGTTCGACAATTGGATCGCCTCTTACAAGGTTAAACAGATTTATTTTAATCAACATTTTTTCTTGACAAAACTATGAAGGTTATCTTCGTATTCAGGCCAAGAATTCAGGATAAGATCATTTTTATTTCGTTATGATACCATTCAAATATAATTTATTATGTGATAGATGGCTTTTGCATTTGAATTCAGTTTATAGATGAACTGAGCATTTATTTTTGTAATTTTATTCAGATTTTTTAAAGTGCCGCCAAGTTGAAATATGATTCCTATGATATTTTTGCCATCTAAAATTTTTTGGACGCATTGGAAGAGAAGGGAAAAAGAAGGATGATTTCTGGCAAATTTGATTGAATATTTCATTGGAATTTTAAGGAGGTGGCAGCAATACCGAGGATTCATTATCTGAAGATGGCCTTGTTGAGCGTTTACGTGATGGTTTTGAGAATCAATTTCTCGATTCTCCTGCTTCAACAACTAGAAGTTTGAAGGCAGAATTTGAAGAACTTTCATTTAGACCAACAATTTCGGTAAAAAAATTAATGAGATTAAATGCAATTCTTCCAAAAATTTTTCTTAATATTGATAATAAATAAATTTTAATGATTACTAAAAACTTGACATCAATTAATTATCGTGAAAAAAAAAAATAGGAACATTATATTTCAGCAATACGGTTATCCACAAGCAGATTTTTCCTGCGTTCAAATAGCAACATTCAATCCACAATATAATACTACTACATCATCAATCCTAAAATCTAAAAAGGCAATTATTCGACTCCTTTTAACCTTTTTTTTTTTTTTAGTTTCAATTAAAAAAAGAAATTATACACATGCGTTTTTGTGAAATTTGAATCTATTTTGTAACAAAAGATAAAAAAAATTAAGATATAGGTTTGAAAAAAAGAAAAAGGAATTAAAGACGGGAAAAATCGATAATAATGATTCATCCATTTCTTATCAATGACAAAAATTTGATAAATGATAAAAGACGATTGATAATTATTGCAGATTGATCAAAATGTTGAAGAAGATTACTTCGAAGGTGGTCATATACGCTTAAATGCATTCACTAGCGGCGATGTATTAAATTTCTTTTTTCTTTTGTCAAATTATTATTTGTTTTAGAATTTTTTCGTAGAGAAAATAATATTTCGGAATTATTTGTGCATTAATATTATAATAATTAATTGTTACGGAAATATTTTATTTGTAAATTAATCCTTTATATATTCATCTAGAAATCTGGAAGCGGAATTTGAGTTCAAATTTTGGATTTGAAAAAAGAATTTAGAGATAAAATTTTGGATTTAGAAAAAGAATTTAAATTTTGAATTTGAACAAAGAATTTAGAATTCAAATTTTGGATTGAAAAAAGAAAAGCAGATTAATTTTCAGGATTTAGCTTTATCTGATTCTGAACTACCGCAATTGTCTCGTTTTCAACAACTACAATGGGCAATACAACAAAATGCGAAATATTACACTGATCTTGCGACACCCAGAAACATGTGCTGCAGTATTATGTAAAATGCTTAGCAATATTGTTATATCAAGAAAAATATGGTTTTAATTCATTATGAAATTAAAATGCATAATACATATTAAATATGAAATAATAAAGGATTATTAAATTCTGATTTATAAAGTTAAATAATCGACTATTTCCAATTGTGCCAATTATTGCTTCTTTTCCGGAATTATTAGATAGGGAAAATTATAGGTATTGTAAGTTGCTTTGTTTTTTCTTTTGTTTTTTTTTTTTTTTCTTTTTTTTTTAAGATTATTAAACTTTCCGGAATGATTAATTTGGAAGTGTAAAAGTGCTGTAATTTTGTGTGCAAAAATTTGCAAATAATAATTATGAAAATTATCGCATATCTACTGTTATTTGTTATACGCTTGAAATGATTCTAACAAATATTTTAAATTTGTAATTCTAGTTTATGAATAAAAATTTTTACTCTATTAATATTTTATGATGCTATGCGGCATATACAATTCTTTTATAAACTGGCTCATCCGTTCAATCACTAATTTATTAATCTCTAAAAAAGTTTAAAAAAGTACGATATAACAGATGTAAAGAAGCATAAAATTTTCGCCGCTTATAATTATGACACATTTTTACCTATCTTTCTTCCTTTCAGGTAGTTTCATTTTCAAGAAGTTTAACATATTTGCATCCAGATAAGCAAGAAATCTGAAATGGGAAAGAACATTCCAAATGTCGCAGTATCGCATCTACGCGAAATATCGGCAATGATGGTAGAGCATCTAATTTAAGTCTTCCATTTCCATTTTGAATTTCTCCTCAAATTTTCACATTTTTGAAATTAATTACATTATGCATGATGAATCACATTCCATTTTAAAATTGCTCAGTGATTTGATTGTTTTTGATTCACTGTTAAAATTAGACTGAATTACACTTTCTCTCAATTTGCTTTTTATCCCCAATTAACAATTTCCCGAGGGAAAAGAATTACTTGCGCATATTTCACTAACATTCTGCATTTATTTTTTCCTCAACAATTCTGCAATCTGTTAACTCCGGGAAATTCCAAATATTTAAAGAATCAATCATGAGATTCATGAGATCATGAAAATTGAGTTCAAACGGATACTTGTGGTTTTTTTGAGTGTTCCTATTCATCAGAATAATCAATAGAGATCAGTAAAAGACCAAAGATCTGCGGTGGAGCGTGACTGACGTCAGCGATAAAGTGCGAAATCTGCTGAGATTTATTTCGACAAAAAAATCGAATATAAATCTATTTCATTCAAAGAATAATTTTAAAAAAAAATTTCATTTAATTTTGAAATTTTTCGTGCGTCTTGCAGCGCAAACGTCACGTGACGTATGCTGTCAGCATGACGTGGACTTTGCCCATATGCGTATGTAATTCTTTGGAGAAAAAATTGTCCCGTTCAAATCATACGATAGTTTCAGTGATCATTAGTTCATTCTTATAAATAACAGGCGTTCTTTAATCTAAAAATGATCCATATGACGTCATCGACCGTATTCCGCAACAACAATTCGTGCTGGATAAAACGCCGTTCGTGTTAGGACTTATCCTCTCATATAACTTTTTAGCTGTTAAAGTTCACAGATTTCTCATTGAGAGCCACGATAGTGACGAAAGGACGAGTTAGTTCAAGGGTGATGGTTGTGGGTTGATTTGCGGGCTGTGGATCCGGGTCTGCGGATTGCGGTTGTGGGTTAGCGTGAGTTGTGACCTCCGATTTGTGCGCGTTGTGGTCACCTGTTTATGGGTTGATTATATAATTGCTATCGTGTTGCATTGGTTTTAATTTCTGAGTTTTGGTATTAACTTGTTAATTGCGACATGGTTTGGTGCAAAAACCTGAAGTGACAGATTATAGGTCATAGCAGTTGACTTACTCTGATTTGTAATACTGCATTATGGTCTGCTTGGATAGATTGATTCATTATATTGTTGTCTAGATAAGCAACTTGTCATCTGGATAACCGGATTATTATAAACTTATCTGAATTGATGAGTTGTGACCCATAATGATAGATTGTGAATTGCGGTAGTTGTGGACGAAATATTTGGACTTTTTGTTTATTTTATATTCTATTCGAGATAATATTACTTTTGTTTAATCTATTTTTTCTAGATAAATGTTAACATGGTTATAATCACGTATGTGTGTTTTACTTATTGTTAATGGTTGTATGGATTGAATGATACGTGTCTATTGGGCTTTGTCGGATTTAAATATCTCATATTTGTATAGGTCATTGGTCATCCAGTAAGTATTAGAATGCAGACAAAAACCACTGGGAGAGAAATACACCAATTACTCTTTCCTAAAGCGATTAATTAATTGTTGACCTCGTCCAACAATAATCCAGTGATGATTTGGTGCGTCAAATATACTTAGTGTGTGATGATATGCGCGAAATATTGGAAAATATATATGTCACATTTAAGGTTATCCAAGATATTCAAATACATCGAATTGCAGTCCGCCATACCCTTCCGGATGAGGCTTATTTCATCGACTCATTTACAATCTTGCTGATGTTCACTTTAATTCAGGTATTTGGTTTTATATTTTTATTTCTGTTTCGCATATGCTGAATGGTATCTTCCAATTTTTGAGGACTACACAATTTTTTCTATCACATTCATATTGTGATGAGATGCATCAAATAATACCGAAGAAAAAAAGTGACTTACGTTATTTTTAAAAGATTGAAAATTTGTTTAATTATTTATTAGCGCTTAATTATAAAAAATATAATTACGTTATGATTGATTGCCGAATTTTTAGTATTTTTAATTTTTTTTTATGGTCAATGTTCAGTTTCATTAGTATGTTTCCGGACTTAACATTGTTATGTCGAATACAATGTTGAGACAACTTTGCCGGATGACGTTTATAATACCAATCATAAAGTTATTGCATCTTGTATTTCAAAATCTTTCATATAACATGTTTTTAATTCATTTTGAACTTATATTTAGTTCTGCTGATTGAATTGTTGGTGCTTTTAATTTCAAATTCTATAAAGAGAAGTTTTGTTTCCAGGAAGAATAATTTTGTACTGTAAGGAAAATTATCAAGCTTTTATTCAATTGGGTTGTAGCTGTTTTCGTGTAATGCCCGCTCGGTAAGTATTGATTTCATTTTTTAGTTTATTTTATTTAAGAAATCCTAATCTAATTGTTGATCACTATTATGTGTAGGATCTCTGCTGTCTTGCGGAATGTATTACTTAGTCGTAAGCATCCCAGAAGCGATGGTGCTGACCATATTTGAAATAATTGTAAATTTTTTCTTGTACTGGATTATTGTTGTTAATCTCAGTCGTTGCTTTTTTTACATTTAGTATTTTGATTTCGGTTTCTCTCCTCTCTTTATTAATTGATTTTTGTATTGAGAGATACAGACATAAAGAGATAGAGATAGATAACCTGTAGATGAATTATGTTTCACAATTTTTTTTTTTTGAAATGAACGTTTTTCATTTCTTTCCATAAAAGAAAAATATTTAAAAGCATTAAAAACATTGGGAGAATTATTTTGGAAGTAAGGTGACATAATTGGCAAATTAAAAGAACACGAACCGTGAAATTAAGATCAAAACTGAAAGACGAAATAATCTCGAAATTTTAGGAAAAGTGCGGATGAAATTTCTGTAGAAAAATCGAGCGAGCTGAAGCATCTGCAGGTATTCCGACCGATTTTACAAAGCTTTTTTGTTAATATCCATATCGCACACAAAATTATGAATGAGAAATCTAATTTTCTTTGTAACGAAAACATTTCCTTCTTTTTTAAAGGATAGTTTGACGCGATTTTTCACTCCTACCAATCAAAGACGCTCTAGAGTTGCACAGTCATCATTCTCGTTGGAAAGTTTTGAACCTGGCGCTTCGTCATCACTAGCTGCATCATGCAAAAGCATTGACTCCAAAAAGGTCGAGAATATCAAGTTTGAATTTTGGAGCTTCTACATTCTGAAATTTTTGTTGCATTAGTTTTCTTTACATGTCGTATTTCAGGATTCGAGTAGAGAGAGGACTCGACGAAGCCCGAGATCAGTTAGAAAGTTTTCAGCAAAAGATATCAAAAAGAATGTTGTTTCTGGGGAAATTAAGAAAGCAACAGGAAACAAAATTGTAAATTTTTTCCCATTATAAACAATAGAACTTTTTATTATGTATATGATAAAATAATCAAAGTTAAAGTAATTTTCTTATCATTTCGGTCTCCTAAACTGAAGTATGTTTTAAATTTTTTGCTTTTTTAGCCCCACTTTTCTGCTATCTCCATTGATACGGAACACGGTAACTTGCAGTCGTCTAATCCTCTTCAACCTTCTATAAGTTCATCTGTGAAATCAGGTGAGTTTTAAAAGTAGAAATTAAACTTTTTGGGTAACTTAAATATTTGATTAATCTCGACTTACAGTCAACATAGAACATTTTCATCTGAAGTTAAATCATTGAAATTGTAGAGCAGTCAACACCATCGCCTCATCGCCGTACGGATGCACTTTTTGATGCGCTGTCTCCATATTTTAGTGCAACCTCCGAAAAGAGGCGGACTTTTTCAAAAGTACATTTTATTAATTTTCCTTTGTATGATATCTAGTTTGCTTCTACTATCTCATTTCTTTATTAATCGCAAGTTTTCTCATATATTCTGAAAGCAGTACCATTAGGTTTTTTCTAGAAGATTGAGGTTTTAAGCAATGGATATTCACATTTCAGGGACAGTATGTTCATCTTTCCGGTGGCCGTACAAGAACAAAAAGTGGAGAGAATACCGCTCTCCATGGTTCGTCCTTTATATATCAAGTTATTATTTGAGATAAGATATAACTAATAAGTAATCTGTGATTTTTTAGTCTATATTAAATTTTATTCTTTTCAGGAGAGGGTGCATTTTCTTCAAGTTGTTTACACCAACCACACACCAGCGCAGCTGCAACATCGAGCGAATCGCAAGATGAACTTCTTGTTACTGATCAACGGCAGTATGCTTACATCTTTCTCTGTTTCTTGATTTTATAAAAATTCTACCGCTGAATATAAATGTCGAAGAATCGAAACTTTGCTATCCTATTCCTTTTATTAGTTGCAGAGTTCCAGCTCACTCGAAAAAGTGCAGTAAATATTTGTGTTTTTTAAATAATATCGTAAGGGATATTTTCTTGAGGGATATTTTTTTTTAAGGAATATTGCACGTCCAGCAAGGAAGAAACGCCATTTAATGCATATAAGTGAATCAGCAACATCATATCAAAATGCCTCATCGTCGGTGTATACTCGAAGAAATGAAAATGCTGCAGAGCGTCATTCAGTTCAAAATACATCTTTGTTCCCGGGGGTAAAAACAAATGCTTTTCATTACAGTTTTGAAATTTTAAACTTTATCCTGCACAATTTTTCATATGACAAACTATTCAGGTTACTGACTTTGGAGCTAGTTTATTTATAACATAACTAGCGACGTTAAGGATTTCTTACTATACATATAAGTATACATTTTTCGTATTATTATTTAATGCTTTGATTTTCATAAGGCCGTTATTGTTGTGCAAGTCTTTTTTCTCGAAATGTCAATCATCTTTAATCCTGATCATTGCAACAAATACAGTTTTTTTTTTTTTTTTTTTTTTTTTTTTTTTTTTTTTTTTTTTTTTTTTTTTTTTATTTCAGGAGAGAGATTTCTGTAAATCCAAGTTTTCCTAAATTTTTCTTCTATTAAATTTAGATTGCAAATGTTTTTATGAAAATGAATCTCAGGTTGAGTGTTCCTCGCGAAGTTCGGGGTTACGAAATGTATCACTGCATTCATCATCTAGTTTGAAAAGTTTGGTTCCTAAAGGACTTGCATCACAGCGAAGGCTGCGGACTGCTTCAATCATTCGAAAAGCTAAATCGCATAAAACGCGCTTGAAATTACGTCAGCCATTATCTCCTCGTCTTGTAACAAGGTTCTTCTTTTTGAATTATTCAGAGTGAAGTATTAGATTGATTTGTGCTTCAGATTTTATTGTTTCTAATCCGCTGTTGTTGCATTCGTTTTCATTCCTGCAAACTTGTTAACTTATATTGAACAAAAATTTCTGTAATTGCTTTAATCAATTGTAAATGCTTGCTAAAAAGAGGCATTCTCTATTATCAGTTCGACGACTACCTAGATAAATTTCGCATTTTTAGGACGTTTCTTCCTTGATTTCATGAGCGACTATTTCTTCGTCTTTTCTGATTGGCTTTTGCTTTACGAATTCCTGTTTCCATGAGCATTTTGTCGTTCAAAATATTTTGTATAGGGTAATTGTCACACTTTTTATTTTTACATTCTTATTTAGAAAACGTGTGGTATCACTTCGTCAGCCTCATTTGGACGAATTAAACATGGCAGGAGGAACGATTTCGTTGACAGAACCAGTGACAATAACCAATGAAGATCGAGAATTATACAGTGCTGCTCGTAATTTAGCTGGATTGGTATCTTTTTAATCAATTTGTCATAGTTGTAAGTAATGTTTTTCAAGAATTTCTGGAAAAGGGAAAAAATTCTTGAAAAAGGACTCGAGGGTTAAAAGGACGATTTTTGTGGTAGTTTGGAGGTTTTTCAGTTGATGTTTTCGTTGTGCCTAAACTAACTTTGCATTTTGAAGCATTTTATTTCATTAAATACTTTCCTGAGTTGCAGGACTTTGATACTCGCCCCAGTGGGTGCACCTCAGGAGAGCACGTAACTTTTAATGATGCGAATGATAGTTCTCGAAATCCGAAAGCAATACGGATTGGGAATTTTGAAATCGAAACATGGTATTCTGCACCATATCCAGCGGAATATGCCCAGCTATCAATTTTATATCTGTGTGAATTTTGTATGAAATACATGAAAAGTTCAGAAATGAGACAAAGGCACTCGGTACGTTGCGTTATCATTATATAATTGTATTAAATCTTAGCAAAACATCGAAATTTTTCCACAGTAATGGTTTATTTTTGATAGTAAAAAATGATTTGAGAAATTTTAATATACACTTTTATGTAATTTTTTAAATGCTCTTTCCAGGAACGATGTCAACTTCGACATCCTCCAGGCAATGAAATATATCGGAAGGATGATATTTCGATATTTGAGGTGCAAAATTTCTTGATAGTTTTATATAAGATAGGGAAATTTGTGAAATTGATTATATCAGGATTAAAAATTTCTTATAAATTTTGATGTGATTATTTCAGGTAGATGGTTATTGTTCCAGAATTTACTGTCAAAATATTTGCCTTCTGGCGAAATTATTTCTGGATCACAAAACATTGTACTATGACGTGGAACCATTCTTATTTTATGTAATCACAAGGAATGATAGCAGTGGATGTCATTTCGTTGGATATTTCTCGAAGGTAAGCTTTTGTTCAATTTTTGGAATTTCGGATATATATATATATATATATATATATAATATATATATTGCAGTTGCTATAAAATATTTCGTACTACGGTGCAGTGCTTTTAACTTGGTTATTTATGTTGATTGTATTTCAGCTTATTCTATAACCAGCGCCTTAAAACTTATGTTTTTAAGCGTTTCATACCATATTGATTTACTATCTTTTAGGAAAAATACAGTGCACAGAAATATAATCTATCGTGCATCATGACATTACCTTCTTATCAGAGACAAGGGTTTGGAAGATTTTTGATTGATTTCAGTAAGTTTTTTTCAAGTCTTTAGAATAAAGTGGATAGAGATGTAAAACATCAAATAGTTTAATAAAATTTGAAAAGATCTTGAATTATTCGCATAGTAATTCTTGTCCCAATAAAAGCTCATTTTTTAAAGTCTAGAGAATGGAATTTATTAATCTGTTTTTCAATTTAAGCATCCTTTGATAGATGTATTGTTCTATTTTCTAAATCATAACGCTTCGCGCCGGATTACAGGCTTTTTGTTAAGTCGGAAAGAAGGCATGACAGGAACACCAGAAAGACCTTTATCAGATTTGGGTCGTTTTTCCTATAGAAGTTATTGGCGATCAGCTATTTGTGAATATCTTTACAAAACTATTTCACCCGACAAAACAAAACGGCTGACTCTGAGAGGTATGTTTTCTGCTTCAAATTCTTGCTAGTGATTTTTTTGTTAATTTCAAGTCACTTGTTTAAAATACATTTAAGGTATTGCGCGCGGGACGGGTATTTCGGTTTATGATGTTATGGAAACATTACAGTCGTTGAATATACTTCAGCGAATCGATTCTCAGTAAGTTTTATTTTCAGAACTCTGACTTTTCCAGAACTGTAGACAAGAATCCATACAAGTGATCTGTAATAATAATCGATAAAACTGTTTAGATTATACGTTAGTTTTGGATGCAGTTCTTCCAGAGGCCTATTGATAGTATTTTTCTCATGGCTTGGTAAAAATGTGCATTGAAACAGTTTCTGAAGTATTCAGTTCTTGACAAAATAGTATTTCAGGATGATAATTGTACTGAATATGACGATGTTAAAGAGTCATTGGGCTAGAGCAAAGAGTGATACGAAGCGGATTTGGTTGGATGAAACGAAACTATCAGTGAGTTAGACCTAAATTTTACAAAATTCACAGTTTCTATTGTTGAATAACTTGACAAGAAATCTAGAAATTTCCACTAGTATTTTAGTAAATAAAATGGAAAGAAGATTTCTAGGTGATTTCTGTAGAATTACGATGAATTTGTTACCAGGTATGAATCTTCATTATTTATTCAGTCCTATGTGGAAAAAAACACTTAAAATGTTTAATAATGCTGTTGAGATTCAAGCAACATGCGTTTTAGTTTAAATTTGCTTAACATTCATTTTAGTGGTTGCCAGTTTCACATTCGCCTTCAAAGGAATATGGTGAACGATCATCCCATGCGTTACATTCCCCTTTTACCAATCCTATCCGACCAACTACAGTAAGACGTAGTCGTGGAAATATAATGCAGAATGTAGGTGCTGATGGTAACATTCAAGAATCCAAAACAATTGGCGGTTTTTTTCGGGAAAAAAACGTCAAAAATGGTAAAACAATTCTGAAAAGACAGCGGTCTGATGACAATACATCGGATGAAGAAAAAAAGACAGTAATGGGTTTAAAAACTACGTGTCGAGGTATGTGCATTAACCTCTATTCATGAGATATCAAGATTGATGATCGTACTTTTTGCATTTACATGCTGCTTTTGTTTGCAGATGGAAAGCAGAATAGGCGAATTTGGAGAAAAACAAGCGGCGACGATTCTGATGATGATGTGAAGTTGCAAAAGGAAACAAGGAAGAACGTACGTTTAGGTAGGATTAAATGCTTGTTATGAAGTACTAAGAAAAGATCGTTTCAACTTTTTTTAGTTTCAGTTTATTTTACTGCAAGTTTTCAACTTTGCTAAAGATTGATGTTATATTACGTAAAATTTTAGTGGAGATGAGTCAAACGAAAATATCGAAGAGAAGTACTACCAATCGACGTTTCCGAAAAAGTGGAACGAAAAAGGCTGTAGCTATTGAGCCTTATACTTATCCATCATCATCCAATAGTGATTCATCGGGTAAATTCAATAACTTGGTCATTTTAATCAGAAGTGTGCTAGTCAATTTTATTGATAAAAAATAAAGTAGCGTTGAATGCTTTGTTTCTGCCATCTGTATCTATCCTTAATACCTTTATCTAGGTACTCCATTCCAGATTTAAGCGATGATAGCTCAGATATTCACAAAAATGGAAGAGCTTATAAGCCTTCACGTAGGAAGCTTGTATCGCGTTCTCATTTTAGACGACGAAAACAGGTGTGATAAACTTGAATTTTTGAAATGAATTTCTTCCTAATCATTAATAATCTTCCAACCGAAACATTTAGCAAGTATTATAATGAATTAGTTAAATTTTATTCAGATTGAATTGAAAGAGTTTTTAAAGAAAGTGGTAGAGGATAAGGAAAAAGTTTTTATCTTTATTTGCTAGAAACTAGAAGATGGAATTGTTATGTATCACTCTATCTAACGGTTAATTTGGTTCAATTTAGAGAAGTATCGGCAATGTGGAATCAATCGAACTGAATAACGTTAATGATCAAGATATTATGCCAGATAATAAGAATGCATCCGTGAAGACGATGAATTCGTATGTTTACTTTTTTAAAAGATTTTTTAAAAGGAATTCTTTAAAAAATCTAGACGAATCCTATTAAAGTTGGCTTTGTTTTCATCGTTTTGTTTGTTTGAAGAAATTGCCGTAAGCTACATCTTCACCATATTTCGTCGAGCGCTGATTCAAGTGGCTCTGAGGGATCATCCGATGATTCACTTTTGATTTTGAAGCGACGTAGAATCAATAACAATACCAAACCGCTATTTTCAAGGTATCTCATATTTGTTCCACCCCGAACTTTCAAAAATTTTGACAAAAAGAAAAAAAATCCAAAAAATGAGGAAATTCTACCCAAAGTGGTAGAATTTTCCGAATTTTTTTCCACTCCAGTTTTTCCTTGTCATCTGCTGTGCAAGCTTGAAAGTTTCGATTCCAGCTGCGCTAATTCTCCAGAACCATTGGAAGATGGACATGTATTATCTAAACTGAGTATGAGTCAAGATCCAGGAAGCGAAATTCTCGATAGTGATAAATTGATTGCAGCTGATGTTCAACAATCAAATAAAAACGGAAAAAGGTGTGGCTTTTTTGCAGAATTTTTGATTTTAGGCTTTATGCATAGTTGCTAATTTCGAAAATGCTTATTATCCTTAATAGCTATATTCATAACTTTTATTTTAAGTTTGGAATTAAGTGTTGATAATGAAGATGAACTACCGCCTACACTGGAAGCAGATGGCGTTGACGGAAGAGTAAGAACTTCGTTTTTTTTTTTGAATTTTATTTTTTTCATCCTTTCAATTTTATGACCGATCTGTATTGCATATTTTTACTTGAGTGAGATAATTCGGAACTTTTCTTCCGTAATTTTGAAAAGAAGAATGTCTCTTGGGGCAAGAATTAAGTATCATGTTTTCAGGATAAGCTGATAAAGGAATGGGACAATCCGGATAGATCATGCTGTTCTGGAAATAGTTTTCCGAACGAGATGCCGCTTCTTCGAGTGAATATTGCAGGGAATGAAAGTGCATATGAAGGGGAAGATGAAGACGTTCCTCCAAGATTGTCGCCAAACTTTGCTCTGGTATGTTTTCGGAAGATGCATTATGCACAGTGAGTCTGTGAATAATGTTATGAATTTTGTTAGAGTCTGTGCTTTTTCTCTCAGTTCTTTATTTTTTTAACATTACAGTTTTTATATACTTTTCAGGTTGAAAATAGTGACACGAATAGTCCGAAAGAGCTCGAACCAATACCAACTTTGTGTCAAACATTGTCCAATAAATCTGCTCCTGATTTGCTAGCTGTTTCGTCACCTTCGAAATCTCATGATACTGTGTCGAATAATTCGGCATCACGAATTACATCTGTTGCTAATACCATTTGCGAAATGGTCTGTTTCATTTAACTTTTTATGGAAATCTTAGAATAGTCAGGATAATTGGAAGTTTTTTCAAAAAATTTAGTTTCCAGACATCTGATTTCTGGTTGAGTCTTGAATTTGCAGGTTAATTTGGGTGGCGATGCTGGAAGTGAAGGTGAAAGTGAGGCAGAACAGAAAGAACTAAGTGGTGGACATTCAAATCATAGAAAGAATGGAAAATCGGAGGCTTTGCCGCTTAGGCTTGAAACATCGGCATTGGATAGGCCTCCGAAAGCTCCGGCAATGCTTTCGTTGCCAAACGAGGAGCATGAAATGAGTCATACGGTTTGTAGTTTAGACTTTCTTCGTATTTTAATATTCTGAAACAAGACTTAAAATTATCTGTGAAGTTCCAGGACGAAAAAAGTGAAATCGCATCGATCGGAAAAGATAGTTCCGTGGAAACGGTTGAGCATGTCTTTCAGAGGTATATTTTATGTTGGAGTTTATAATTTAGAGCAAATGAAAATTAGTGGTAAAATTTCGTTGCTTGATTAACTTTGCTGAAAGCTGCTACACGAATGATTGTGGTAATAATCGTATTTTAGTAGCAGTAGTTGCCGACAGCCAAACTCAATCCTTAATCAGTCACCAATTTTGCCACCGAGCTCGATCCATTCAGATCTTTCTTCCCAAAGCTTCGTATCACCTCCCTGTTCTTTGCAAAAGGTGATTTCTTAGTTTTACAATTTGCTATTCAATATTTGTTTTTCATTTATCATCTAAATATTGAATTTTAGCGCAATACATCTGATGGCTCCTGTCGTACTCCGCTTTCACAAATTGAGGCAAGTCCTGGCGAAGTGTTCATCGGTTCCGCTGATAGGAATAGCGTTCGCTCAAATCCCTCAACTCCACATCATCTATCAACTCAAAGCCACCCAGGTGTGATTTGAGTTTATTACTGCTTACTTCCCTTTCACTATTTACTGTTCCATGATCTTTTCATAAGCTCCTTGCGCAGTCGAAATTTGCGATTTGATCAAGCTCTTGAGTTAGTTGGCAAGATGCATTATTTCTAGGTTCTGATATGATGTTTTGTACGACAACGGCAGGAGACATGTGTCTGACTATGATGGCTGAAACACCGTTAATGACAAACAACACAAAAAGTATGGTGAAACCGTCAACGCCAGCAGTATTGCCGTCAACGACAACTCAGCATCATTCACATCGACGCGGTTCAAAGAAAGATCAAGTAAATTCTTTCACCAGTTGCATTTATAATCTCACATTTGTAGCCGAAAATAAAAATGATAGATTAATGAGTATCATCAAATATGTATGTGCTACATTAGATGCTAATATCATCTAAATCTTTCTGGAATGGTACAGCATGGTTGTGCAGTAGTTTAAAGGAGGCCTTACAATGACAATTAGTCATGTATGGAATCTTCATCATCTGTGATTAGGCTATAGGTGATTTAGAAATGCAAGGGTTTTTTTTTTTTTTTGAATTATTTTCGAAATCCTCAACTACCGACAAGGTACGATTGGAGAAGTTTTTAAAAATTGGAACTTTCTTGGTTCAAATGATATGCCACTAGCATTTTTTAATAAAGATTTAACTTATCAAAAATAGCAGACAAAGGTGATATAAGTAGTAGGGTAAAGGAAAAATTTTCTTTTAAACAAACTGAATAATTCCTGAAAATGTTTCAAAAATTTTATATTTCTGTTTTATAGAGTCGTTCATCAAAAAACGCTCCAAACAGCCAAAGAACGCAGATGTTTATGCCTCCAACGCCACTTCCGCCTTATGTAATTGCTGCACCAAGCGCGGGACAATCATTTATGGGTCATTCGCAAGTAACACATTCTCAGACAGGTTTTCTTTCAATATATGTTATATTTCTTACATCGCATAATTTCAACGTTTCTTTAAACTTACATAGAAAAATTTCATTGTCCAGACAGTTAATACAATTCGAGATTGACAATTCCAGACAAGATAAATTGATGAGAGCTGTGATAAGAATGATCTTTGACCATCACGGATCTGATCATTATTTGCTGAATAATCAATCTTTTTTGTTTTTTGGGATGTTTTTTATTCAATTTTACATTTTCCTAATATTAATGTGCTTATTGCTCACAACTTTAATAAAATTTATGTTTTATGACAAAATTCGTGTTTTTGTCGCCAAGTCTTTATTTTTCAGGATCCTATTATGCAAGCGGTTATGCAAATTCAAGACATTCTGCTTATTTCGACTCACAGTTTCATCCAAATGCTCTGTCAGCAACTGCTTCAGCAACTTATCCAGCATCGAGTGTAAGCTATCCATCCCATCTAGGTGGTATAGGTAAAACATATCCTATGGGAGCTGCTGTTCAGAGTGGCTTTTCGTACTCTTATCCTCGTGGTATGCATCAGGTAATTTTATTCTTCTTTCATTTTGAAATTTTTTTGCAGTCAGCTAAAAATTTTATATATGTCAGCAGATTTTTTCGGTGGTTTTTCCGAAAAAATTATTTGAATCTATCAAAGCTGTAAGTATGATTGAGATAAATTAAACTTTCTTAATTCATATGTTCATGCTGTTCTTTTTTATAGACCGGTGCTAATATGGGGTTATCAAGCGGAAGTGGATCCCTTGGACCAGTAACTCCCCAGCAAATGATCGGTGTGCAATGTCCAGAGTTACAGAATACTAGTCAGGCTAACGCAGCAGCTTCGTGGCGGTAATTATTAGCTTTTTTTTTTTTTTTGAAATAGAAAGTATTAAGCTGATATGTGAGAAGTTCAATAATTTGAACAGAAATAACTAGCTGTAGTATAGATTTTGGATTCATTGCTTTTCTTGTTTTACTTTTAATTATTTTCCTATCCATTCAGATATCCTACTCCACCGGCTGCATTTTCGGGTCATTTCATGGATGCATTTGGTGGTGGTATGCCATCAGCAGCTAGTAGTAGCCAGTTTGCATTACCAAATCAGCTTTATTATCAGCATGGATATCATCCATATTTGATGCCAATGATGCGGAATGATTAGCTTTTATTCTTAGATTATCCGAATAGTTTATGTTCTCTTTCTAAAACAAATCTCTCGGAAAATTCTTCTCCAACTTAATGAATTGTGGGTATTGTATTTACATACTTAATTTATATTCAATGAACAGCATCTTTTATTTGTCATTTGATATTCTTAAGCACTCGAAATATATCTTGCCTGATTATATATATGTATTAGTTCCCGCACATATTTGTAAAGTAGTATATATATATATATATAGAAAAGAAAAATTTCCTATATATATATATAGTAGTAGTACCTTTTTTATAGTGAACAAATCCATCATCCTACATTTTCGGTAGATTATTATAGGATGGCGAATTTATTTCCGATAAGCAAGTTTGTGTGATTTTTTTCCATTTACGATAAAGAAAAGTCAGAAAAGAAAAATTTCCTTCATCATTTAATGAAAGCTGACATGCTTTTTCGCTATTATAATTGCTATCATAATTGTTGTTCGGGTAATTTGGCTTTAATGTTACTCTCCTTTCTGTCCCGGAAAAGAAAAAAAATTTAAAAAAAAAATCCATCCTGACAGGTCTTCTCGATCTACTGTTTTGCTTTGTATCACGTCTGATCTCATGCTTTTATTTTATTTACAATCAAACGCTAGTTTCAAATTTAATGAAAAGGAAATTCATGATGCATTATATCATCCTATACAGTTATATAGTTAAATTTAATCAATGGAAATAATGGCCATGAACCTTAGCGCTTCATTTGCTTTACAGAAAAAGTACACGGGCACTTTCTTCCTTTCTCTTTGATCTTTATATTAAACGAGCTCTATTTTTGCTGTTATCTTTTTTCACTTATGGAATTTTTGAAGGGAAACTTAAATTTGTTTCTTTTTCAACTTATTTTTCTCTTTTAAAGAATTCCTTCTCTTTGATTAATCCTTCTGTAATTTCAACTAGTTTTGTTGTTCTTTTTCTTTGCTCTTTTTTCAAATATCATATGGAAAAATCTGTATTTTGCTTTTAGTTCTATCCTTGGACTTTTAATTTTGCATACAGAAATATATTATAAATGTAACAACAGTTAAATTTAACCGATGAAAGCCGTGATTACTACTGCTTTAAACTATTTTACAGAAAAAGTCACCCGGGCATTTTTTTCTTTCTATCTCTTTCCCTCAAATTTTTGTGTTAATTGAACTCTCTATCTTTTTTTTTTTTTTTCACTTATAAGAATTTTCTGAAGGAAAAATTGGGATTTTTTTCTTGATTCATTTTTTCTATCTAATTAATCTATCTTTTTTAAATAATTTGTAACTTCAAATAATTTTTATGTGTCTTTTTTTAACTTTTTATTTCTTAAAATGATTTTACTTAGTGTCGCATAAGTAATCTGTATTTTGTTTTCAGTTCTATCTTTTGGTTTTGTGTTATTATACAAATTATTACTATATGTGTTATTGTTTGGTCGCATGTTTATAAATACAGTAGTGATCAACTGTTGTTTTAAATCTTTTTTTTATATCTAATTTCGATCATTCGGTAATCTCGATTTAAGGCGGTATATACACTGAAGAAGCTTTAGAGTAAGCGGAAAAACTACTATTGATACCATGTTGCATCAACACAATTGTCATTTAAACTAATAAAATGAATCACTGCAAAAATTTTACTCTTAAATTTGGAACATAGCTTACACACTGCTGAACAAACCGAACGATCTCGATCATCGATTGCTTCTCAAATCGCATTTGTGCTCAATAAATGGATCAGATAGAGTTGCTTTAATTTCATGAAATCAATTGAAATTAGACGGAAAAGAAAGCAAAGTTCTCCGCTTTTTCATTTTTCCTGTCACCTGTTGTCATCATCCCTTTAGATTGACTATTGCGATATAGCTATGATATGATGTCATAGGTCATTGGCAAATTGAATATATTTTATATAATGAAGGGATTTTTATGCTTTGCATCCAAAAATCAGTTATAAGAGAAACATGTAAATCCTCAGGTTTTTTAAGCAACTTATTCGATGAATGGTAGTAAGTAGTTCATTTGAATACAAAAAATAAGATTGAAATTTTTCAAGTATAAATATTATTCTTTGTTCATAGAGATGAGTTATAACTGTTTAATTCAAAATGTCATAAAATATATTTTTTGATGAATGCAAAAGCAACATGTGTGATGTCAGTTTAGTTATTTGTTAGGATAAAACTAAAAGTTGATAGCTAATTTTCTAATAATTTTTGGAGCAGTAAATTATATATGTATTGATCTCACTTGTTTTGCTTGATTATTTCTTTAATTAGCTAATTTCTGTTTTCTTCGAAATTTTTTGATCATAATTTTTACGAAATTTAGCATTGATAAAATTACATTCTTCTAAGATAGAAACTGTCCGTTTCTATCTATACATTTTTTTTTTCTTTTATTTTGAACATTTTTAGAATTCTTCAGTTAGTTATTGCGAAATGGAACACAAAATAATTTAAGTGCATAATGTAATAAAAGAGCAAAGATATATATATA
>JAOVVO010000785.1:17500-36433 GCA_028564675.1 Onchocerca lupi | reverse complement strand
TATATTATTTTTCTACATTTTTATATTTTTAATTAATATATTATCGGAAGAGATTACTATATTTTATATATAACACAATAATGTATTACTGGAAATGATATTTATTGATTTTCATGATCAAAATTATTGTCGATTAACATGGAATGTGCGAAAGGAAGCGAAAAATCAATTAATTATGGAAATTCATTGCTTAATAGCAATGAATATTTCGGAGAACATACTAGATGATATTGATCAAAAGTATTTTATATGTTTCCAATTATGGTTAAAAAGTGATAATAACGAATATAATACATTATTTACACAAAATTTCTTATCAGGTTGAGTTGTTATTTTGATAAGGTCCTATTTCTTATCAATAATCAAAAATTTCCCGAAAATTTAATTCATTTTTTATTTGTTTTCAAATATTTTTAAGTTTCATAAAATACTTTAAATATTTTCGTTCAAGTCATTTGAGCAATTTTAAATTTGTAAATTGTTTTTGTTTTTTAAAAAGAGAAAATGAAACAATGCGTGATTTGATTTAAAAAGAAATTTAAGGAATCAAATGATATATTTCACTTTGCTTGAAAATTCCTGTTTCGAATTAAAATTTACAGAATTGGGAAAGGAAAAATTCGAGCCCAAAATAAGACAAATCAGAGAAGTAATGGCTACGAAAGCAAGTTTAAAGTTAAGCGAAGATAAGATAACAGTAAAAAATATCACTCAAAGCTTACAAATAAATGCGATAAATAAAACGTATATTCCGCTTGCATGGATGCAAGATGAAAATGATTCTATGTGGAAGGAATCTAATAAAACAATTTCAAATGTTACTATATTATTACCCTCTACGAAATTACCGATAGAACGAAAAGATGATTTAATTTTTGGCTATTTTAAGTTTGTTATTATTATTATTTTCCACATTTTATTATGAACAAAATGTTTGCTTTTTATTTCGTAATTATTATAAATTACTTCTAATCCTTAACCTAATATATTGAGAAAAAGGAAAGCAATCAAAAAGCATATTAAATTAAATTTGAGCTTGAGATGGAATTTTTTAGTCAAATTCGAAACTGAAACTGCAGTTATCGTACAAAAAATAATATTTTGATTGTAAAATCATAACGCTGTAATCTGAAATGAGCCCATCTTAATAGTTTTAACAGCATGCAATGCTTATTTCAATTTTGGATTTGACTATGAAGTATTTCTTTCTAATATCCATTCTTAAAAACTTTACAAGTTGATTTATTTATTTATTCCTGCATTGAATTGTGCCGTATTACTCATTTTTTGTTCATCTTTTTTTTCTTCTTGTCTGTCCCTCAGCTTTTTTTTTTTATTTAATTTTAGTCATTTATTCAGTTTTATAGGTAAATCAGAACTTAAAATATTTATTTTCAGATTATACGCCTTGATATTGCTTGCAATTTTCGTCATATTGCTACTTGTAATTACAGCAATTGCATGCTATATTGATTGCGAAAATCGTCGCGGTTATTTACCCGGTGCTAGGTACAGTAATATCAAAAGGAATACTACACCAACAGTAAACAATAAGTATGCAGACAAAAAACCTGATATCATGCATGAAAAGAAGATTCAAAAAGATGTTAGAATTTTTAATTTATTTATTTCTTGGTTGACTTTATATGAAATGAATAATTCATGATTGTATTGCATAACCGTAATTCACGATCGTAGCACTATACATCATAAAACTAAAACTTATGGTATTGTGAAAGCATGCGATGAATTCATTATCGTAATATATGATGCACCATGAAACTATAATTCATAATTACAATACATAAGCACAATATAAGAAATCATATCTGCATCATGTACTGTAGATCTATAGTAATCCATATTCGATCAGTATATTGTAAATCTATAGTTCTGGGCGTAATAACAAATATTTTATCATTTTATATGATATTACCAAATATTTATCATGTTAATCAAAAGTTGAAAAACTGTGTACATATTCATATTCATTTATCAATTAGGAATTGTAAAAAAATTCGATAAAAGTATACAATTTATTTGAAAAGAAAAAGTGCATGTATTAAATCTTGCAAAATCTACAATTTACGAATAAATTATTGTATTTCCAATAAACCATATAATGATTTTCAATAAATATAAAAACATCAGAAAATTTCTATTTTGTTATTGTAATAAGCTGATTTCGTTCATACAGGACAAATTTATGCTGTAGTAATAAGGCTTTTACCTTGTATTTTGTTTCTATTACTTGTTGATTACTAGATTTAAAATTTCGTTCTATTATTTGAAAATTTTTCGATAAAAAAAAAATTAAAATATAAGAAACAAAGGATATAAAACATTGAATAGAATACAGAATATAGAATATAAATACGATAAGTATACTGTAATAATAATATTCTAGGTGGCGGCAGAATCACTCGTGCATTCTCGTACGCTTCGCAAACGTAAAATGCTCATTGAAGCACAGCAACATTCAGCATCAACACAATCAATCAGTGAATTTGGTGACATTTTGATTTAAGAAATGACAAATTTTCAATTTCATATCTATCAAATTTATAGCAATAGTTCATAAAATTATAAAATAGGCATCGTTCTTTCTCCTCAACTTAATTCAAGAAAAAAATATTTTTGGTAAATTTTCCTTTAACATTATAATCAAAATATAAAATCATATTTGTTTTTTATTTTGACCTGAATTGGATAAATGTTAATTTCAATTTAAATTTAAAAAACATACGAGAAATAACAGTCTTACAAAATGATGAATTTAACGTCTTTCATGGCAAATAGAGAATTTCCAGAAAAAAAACATGAGGAATTCATTAAATATGAGTTCTTTTAAACAGAGGGAAATCATTTTAAAAAAGTGGAAATTGCATAGCCGTGAAATAGTAGTTTCATAAATACTCATCAACTGAAAAGAAAAAAAAAAGAACGAAAATTTCATTGCTATTTTTGAAAACATCGTTTGCTCTTTGATTTAAATTAACTAAATGTTAATTTAAACTTAAATTTTGAAGAAATATAGTCATTACTTTTGTCATATAATTAATTCATCTAATATTATTAGAAATTGTATATCACATTCAAACGCCGTCATATTAATTTTTTGTCTTGTTTATATGTTATATATTTTTGAAGCAAACTTTTATATGTATATTTTTTTGGATTTTTTCCTAATTTTTATTATATTGTAATTTCCTTTTATTCGTAGTCTAGTTACTTATTTATAACTTACTAGATGTTGTTTATATGCATGTATTTGCATTTTACATTTTAGGCCTAACTGTTTGCTTTCTTATGCGAACAATTTTACTTGCACGTTTCCAAATAGTGTTCTACGTGTTATCAGTTGATTATATATTTCGTTTTTTCAATAAATATCATCCATAGATTATTATGATTATTATTATCATTAATATTATTATTTTAAATTTAAGAGGAATTTATAGGTAAGAGTGCAATGACTGAAAGAGGTAGAATGCAACAATTACGTCGCGGAATCATAACAAAAGTATATGTTTTTTCTTTTTCTTTTTTTATTATTAAGATCATTTAATATATAGATTATTTTACCGGTTTAGTCTAAATTTACCCATCGAATAAGACAGTTTAGTTAATGGGTAACAAAAAAGAATTCAGATTATTTCAATTCTTAACTTTGATCATTTATCAGTTCATTTCAGTTTCTTATTTTCTTCTTCAATCATATTTATTTGTTAAAAATTACTGCTTAACTCTTCAAACTTTCAAAATTGTTAATTGCTAGATTTTTAAAATCATGGTCAGATTAATTATTTAATGCATAATATCTCCAAACTCTTAAAAATTACTTGAATTTAAACAAAATCTTAGAATTTTATGTTATTCAAATTTAACTAATTAGAAATCTTAAGCACTAATGATAAGACTAATAAATTAGCATAAAAATAGTGAAATTATTAATACAAAACTTTTTATTGTAACAGATGTTGCGCAAAAAATATTATCCAAATTTCTAACTTTCCTTTTTTTTTTTTTTGGAAATTTCAATTTATATCAATAAAATTTCTCAAATAGTACTGGGAGTCGATAGAAATATTATTTCATTTTTCAAATGGAAATTAAACTGATGAAAAAATCTTTAAAAAATAAATTAAAAAGAGAAATCATGTTCATTTTTTAAATTTTCTCGTTAAATTTAGCTATCTGATGTGGAAGATGCAGAGTTAACACAAAGTGATATCACGAAAGATGCAGGAATATATGCAATATCACAAGTTGGAGAAATGAAAAGGTAAGCTACTTTTGTTAATTTTAAAACTTTAGAAAACTCGGGAGCTTTTTGTCTTAAATATTTAAAATTAACAAATATCAGAACATAACTTAAATAGAATATGTTGAAATTTGTTTAAATGACTTACAAAACTGAATTGGAGCGTTGAAAGTATGACGGGACAAACAAGTGACATGCAAGAAGCATCTCTCTCATCGCCAGCATCAAATTCAAAAAGTGGGGAAATATCAGTAAGCGGATATAACGATACGGAAGACAATGAAAAGGGACGATAATATAGTAGATCGTTGAAACCGAAATTTTTTATATCATAAATGGGATGGAATAATCGAAGTGTAGGTACAGTAGAAATTATTAGCATTTCACAGTGAAATGAATCGTTTATCCACTCTTATTCTTTGATCTGACAAAAGTCTTTGATCTTTCTTCTTCCCACCTCCCAAGCTCAAAGTTTCTCAGTAGTCGCTGGGCAGTCGATCGACCCAACGGTCACTCGACTCGCTCGACGATCAGTGATCTCCGGCTCAGTCCAAATTACCTGAATTCAGCCAATCTCTGCTAGAACCAAGCGATCAACTGCAATCGTGATATCACCTGACTTTATTCTGTCTTATAAAGTAGACGACGAATCAGTCCTCCGACAACGTTTCTCACCCAGATTCATCGTTGTTACAACGTGGAAAATTTTCCCAACATAGCAAATTTGTAATTCAAATAAATTCGGAAATCGAATTCAAATTTAAATTCAAAAATGGATTTATTTATTGCTTAAGCATATATAATAATATATTTGTAATAAATTTGATTTGATTTCGTTTAATATGAAATATAAAGTGGATGTGAATTAACCAGGTAAATAAATTTCCTTTCAAATTCAAAATTATCATGAGTAAAGAGCACATAGAGGAAAATTGGTAATAATGATTGGGAAATTTAATACATAATAAATTTTAGTATGCGACATATTTAGCAATAGGAATAATTTGAATTAAATAAGATGATTATGAATTTGATATATTCCATTATTTACTCACAATTGTGCGAAAAAAAAATAAATTATGATAGATTAAATTTTCCTTTCAAAAATACGTATTTAATATATAAGAAATCTCACTTGCAAGCACGATTTTTATATAATATTTTATTAGTTATAAGGTACGCTTTAATTAATGGATATCATAGCATAAACAATACATAACTTGAAAGGAAATTATAATAATAATATAATAAGCTCATATTGTAACATATTTCATCATCCTTTTTTTCACGCTGGAAATCAGTTTGAAGTAGTGATTAGAAAGTTAAAGGCCTGAAAGTTTGGAAACTAAATATTCGTTTCTTTATTGCAAATAACATTTTTTAATTACCATTTCATTAATTTCTTAGCGATCCGATCATGGATATTCATAAGAATGTTTGTTGTCAGCAATGTAAATGTTCAAACATTCATTGATGATATTAAACAAACTATCAGGTTCTGATCGTTGAATTTCACTGATCAATGTTGTTGCTTTACGATGAATCTTTATCAGCTTTTTGTTCATTGGAATTTTAGTTTTTAAAAATTCTTGTCTATTGGAATTTTATTTGAACTTTAAAAGATAAGTTTTAATCAAGTTGGAGCTTGTAAAATTTTTTTGGTATTTTAAAAACTAATGATATTTACGTTACAAATTGTATCAACTTTCATGGAGCTAAAAATTCTGAATATTTTTTTAAAGCCGAAAAAATCTACTGTACAATTTTACAGGAAAAATCAATACATTTTCCGGAAAACTGATTCTTATTTGCTAAATTCTAAATGAGTAAAAATCTGTAAAATGAAAATTTCTGAATAAATTTCAACTTAAATTCATACATATTTCCAATAATTATAACGTTTTTTAAGTAACAAATGTTCAACAGTTCAATTATTTTTAATGATCTAACAGCAAAAGAACGATTGACTGACTTCATCTTCCTTAAGTCTAATTTGTTTGCTCTAACTTATTATCATTATATATATATATATATATATACATTGATAATAGGTTAGAGTATATATATATATATATCGTTGTAATGATGATGACGATTAATATTTGATAACAATTAATGATGATAAGTACTATTGCTATTGTTAATATTAATTTGTTATTATCATCATTATTCTACTTTAATCGGGAAATTTTTGCGATTAAAATTTCATAAAATAGTAAATATATCCATTTTATTCGAACTGTTTATTATAATATTTGGAAAATCAAAAATTTGCAATTAAAATTTAGCTGGAAAATAAAAAAAAAAGCAATGATTCAGCAGTTTGAAAAAAAAAATTACTTTTGAAATTATTCAAATGTCTATATATCATATATTTTAATATGTTATGTAAAATTCATTTTAAGAAAAGAGAAATGATATGAGCTTGTTGATAAAAGGTCGAGAATGAGCAATGATAACGAAAACAACATCATTTATTTTGATATCACTACTGTTGCCGTTGTTTCGGCACATTTTATGCTTCACTTATCATTCCGGGACTGATAATTTGATAACAAAGGAGTAAAAAAAATGAAAAATGCATGAGGCTAGAAAGTGTTTATATAGCGAATAATCGTTCCGTTTCTACTTGATGCTAAAGTTTGATTTATCACTTTTCCATCAAAGGAATGAGAACGACGACAGATGACAACAGATGGGTGACAGTCGGATGATAACGGATCAATAGGGTTCAATGATACGTTGCTGCAAATACTTCTATTATAATACAACTACCAAATAATTTGAATATTCAGCCATATGTGATACATCGAAACTGCTTCCTCATTAATTATTATCATATCAGTAATTATCATTATTATTAATTATTCTTGTTTTTTTGAAAATTTTGGTTAATATCTTTGAATAGTTTATGAGAATGAATAAAAAAACAACCAATTTCATCGAAAAAAAGAGAGAAAAAAAATGAAAAATGTGTGAAAAAGTAAATAAATAAATAAAACGAATAACTATAAAAATTATTATTTTTTCAAAAACCAATATTTTCATTTTTTTAAATAATGGAAAATTTCAGATTAACTGAATGCAAACAGTTTCAATTTTTCGTTTCATTTTGAATTCATTACAAAATTCATAAAAAATAAACATTGACGGTAGATGAATTTTGGCAAAATACAAAAAAAAAAAAAAAAGAAAATAAGTAACATAATAAAAGAAAAGTTCTTTCACATTTTTTAAATGGCGAGTGAATTGAAATTTGGATTTTCATATATCACTTAATAATAGTTATAAATTAAAATATGAAAGAGAGAAAAAAGATAAATCAAAACATATAGATGGATGCGTAATTTATAAAAAAAATGTGATAAATTTTGAGGATTGAGAATTGAAATGACGAAGAAATCAGAACAAAACTTTTCGTTTCTATTGCAAAATAAACAAAAAAAAATAGAATGAAAAATGTTCAAAACATGTAATTGACATTGCTAAATTTATTAGTACTAACTCCAAGACCTATTAATTGAAGTCAGTCAATTTCGAATTAAATTTTTTGTTTTCCTTCCTCTTTTTCCCAGTATTACCATTATATTTCTGCATTCATTTATCAATCCAACTTTTAAGAATTGAGATTTTTACTGTCTTTGTTAACTCAATTTTTCGGATTAAAGGTTTCATCATGTCTCGAATTTAATTTTTCTCAATTGAAATTTTCATCACTATTTTTAATTTAATTTTCCCAAATCAAAATTTTCAGCATCATTTTTGATTCAACCTTTTTTTTCGACTTTCGTCTTGCCTTTTAAATATTAATTTGATAAAGGAAAAAATTTAAGTCTTAAATGCCAATGCGTTTGTTGAATTTATTTGCGAAACATTCATAGCAAATAGAATTTTTATCAATATTTAGAATGCAAAAGACAAAAGAAGTGTCAAAAAAGAAATGAAAAAGGACATGTAGTATATCAAAAAATAATCAATAAGTCAAATCAAATTAATCAAATAATCATTCACATATCATTTAACAAAATATACTATGCTGTTGCATATAATTACAAATACAACCTAATCATTCAATAATACTAATGAATTAAAGAAGAAACATTCTATTTTTAAATTTGAGTTCATAATGAGGTTGAGAAATTAATTTCATCTCTTCCGATTTTTTTATCATATTTATTGCAAAATTCATTCTAAAAATTTTGGTAATTTTGTTAAAAAATAATTTCTATCATTTTTTCAAAATTGATTGATCGGTATGAAATAATTAAACTTTTCATTTTTTTTAAACCAGTTCAGGGGATTTGTTTGTATTATGATAAAGTGATTTATAAATGTTTAATTCAAATACGAAATGCGTAATATATGCGTAATATATTAGTACATATAATATTCGTAATATACTGAATTAAACTGATTTTAGTTAAATTGATAGTGTATTTAAATTATGTTAAATATTATCAGATGTGAAATATACGGCAAAAGTATTAGTGAAATTTCTTATTTTTATCATTCACTATTTATTGAAACATTTTTAAAATAGTAAATAATTCAAAAATTTAATTTTAAAACAATCGATCGATTTAAGCTAGTTGATCAATCAATCAATGAATCGAACAGTTGCTCAATTTAAGCTTCCATTTACGGAGATGAAATCGGTATTTGAAATATAAATTAAACTTTCTCAAGCTCACATGAAATAATACCTCTCTTCAAAGAAAAATGTATTGAAGCATTTTAAATAACATAATAATAATATTAATATATAACTAGCCGAATTCATTGCTGAAATTAAAATAAAATTTTAAAAAATTTCAAATTTCAATTTGTCAATAAAAATCATGAAAAGAATATTTCAACTTCATTTCTCTTTCTTTTCTTTTTTTTTCTCCTATTTTTAACCTTTTTTTTTTTTTTTGGAAATTGATGAGAAGAATGAAATGAAATGAAATTAATACGGTAATTTAAAAAAAGAAAGGGAAGAAGATGAACAAACAAACAAACAAATAAATTTACACGCATATTTGAGTACGAAAGAATTGGAAACAAACAAAAACAGTCATGGATAACAGAGCCCGCGTCACAAGAAAAAAAAAGTGGGAAAAGAACTTTTTTCAAAAATCAAATTTCGTTTTTTCTAGTTTCCACAATAATAAACTTTTAAAATTTAATTTAAGCGAAATACAAACTAAATAGAAAGAGGAAAAATGAAGTATGGCTTTCTAAGCTAATAAAAACTTTAACTATATCTTTCTTTTTTCCTTTTTTTTCTACACTTTTTTCATCTTTTTCATTTTTGTCTTCAATCAAATATTTTCGATAAAAATATAGGACTTTCTCCAAGTATTTTAATTAAATAGTTCGTCACTAATTCGTAAAAATATTCAATGGATAAATTAATTACTTTCCCAATTTTTTAAGCGAATATTTTTAAAAGAGGAAGAGACAGAGAGAGAAAGAGAAAAAAAAAAGAAAAGAATTTATATAAAAAATAAATGCGACAAACAAAAAATTATTTGCAAAGAAAGCAAGCGCCCTGTATGTACCGACAAATAATAGTGATAGAACAAACAACGAGCATAAATGACAAGTACAATTCTGAATAATTAATCAACTAATTAATTCCAAAAATTTTTAACAAATTAGTCATTTGAAATTTCGATCATCCCTTTTCTCATTTGGAGTAATGATTGAAAATCCATTTATCATCAACTATCTAATCTTTTTATGAATTTTTTTTTTTTTTATTTCATTTAATTAATCATTCAAGAAAAAAAAAAAAGACGATTGTAACAAGAGACAAAAAGGAATTGATAAAAATATGTCATACTGTACTTATCAGTCATTAATACAGATAAAGCAAAGCATACATTAAATCATACATGGAAGATCCATCTTTTCCACCGGCCAATTCAAATTGAATTCATCATATATTTGGGACTACGCAAATTATGTGTTTGCCAATGTTCTTTTTCAAATATATCAATTAAATTAACAAATTTGCAAGAAATGATTGACAAACTGATAAATAAGCTCTTCTTAAAACATATAAATCCCATATATTTCTTGCAATAAGTTAAAACAAACTTTATTACTTTAGGATAGATTATTTAAATTTGATCTATTTCGCAATAGAAAGCATACATAATTTCATTTCAAATTCCAAATTTTGATGAAAAGAAAGCAAAAAATTTTTTAATTGGAGAAAAATTCCATCAATTTATTTTATTCAAATAATCAAATTTTTAGTTTTTTGGAAGGATTGTTTTTTTTTTAAATCTTTTTTTGAATGGATTAAATTAATGTAGCAATAAATGATACCAATTTTTTTTGGTATTATGCAATTTGCAAAGGATAGTTGCCGCTGTTTCTATGAAATAATTCAACATACAGCAAAGAAAAAGAAAAAAAAAGTGATTGAATATATAAATTTTTGAAGATGAAAAAAATAATAAAAGAGTGGAAATAAAATTAAGAATTTACTACGTTTATATCAAATTTTCACATAAATTAGCATAAATTAATCTATTGATTTTCAATTTTCAAATACATGAAAAAAAAAAACAGAAAAAAGAGCGAGAATACACCGACATATGCAGAACTGAGTTCGAAAATTGAATTTGAGCAAATTAAAAACTTAATAATAATATTCATAAGAAATGAGTTCGTTTTTATCGAGAAAATTTTACTAAAAATTGCAGAGAAAGTGAGAAATTAGATAAAATAAAAATAATTTACAAATAGGAAAAATATTTGTTGTATAAAATTAACAACTTTATCATTACTATCATCTCATTTACTCTTTTTACTTTCCTTATTTTTTTAAAAAATTAAGAAAGAAAGAGAAAGAGAGAGAGAATATAAATAACCGAAAATTTACTACTGTCGAATATGTAGTGAGTACAGTATCCTCTTTCTTTAATCTTCATTAGTATCAGAGATTTGTGAATATTGTCGTTATTGATACCTTTTTTTTTTTTTTTTGGTTTACTATATCCGTGAATTTACATTATATTTATTTCGACGTTGAAAATAGATTTCCAATAATCAGTTTGCTGCGGATGATTTTTTGGTTCAATCCGGAATTCCGTGATTTCATTTTTGCATCCGGATTACTTCAGCTATTCCATACAGGGATGAAATCACGAAATTATTGCATATCAAGTTGTTAATCGACTTTATATGGATTATTTTACGCATCCATAGACATATGACCTGGCATCAACGATTCCATCCAGACATTTGCGCCCATCTGTGTTTGCGCCGCACTGTAAGGTGCCATCATATGGCTCATCGGTCCCGGCATGAACATATGGCCCGTTAATGCGCTGTAAAATAATTATTATTTTCGATTTTCTCCCTCAAAAAAAAAAAAAAAAAAAAATTTAATTTTTAAATTGGAAATTTTTATATATCCCGCATCCTAATCAATTCAAATAATTTAATTAAATGCTATTAAATTATGATTCGAAAAATTATCTATTAATCATCAAAATCAAAATTTCCGTGTCAAACCAAAAATTTTCAACTTTTGTCTTTAACTCTAATGACATTTCAATACAGTGATATTAGTTGCGCGAAAAAGCCTGTTTTTCTGATAATTTTGTTCTTCTTTTTCTCTTTTTTTTTTTAGAGGAAAAGCAAATGGAAAAACATCTCTTTGGAAAATGATTAAAAACATGTGTTGGATGGCAAAAATGCCATCAATATCTAAAATCCCTTAAATTAGAAAACGAGTAATGAAATTAAAAAAAAGTTTTCTAAGTTATGCAAAGCACATATAAGCGTATGTATTAAGAAAAAAAAAATTTGTATATGTGTATATAAATAATTAATAATTAGACCGAAATTTTAATTTGATCTTAATACATTTAAAGAATAACTTGTAAGAATATTATTATATTACTGGAAAAAATATGAATATTGTCATTGTACTGTATAAATTATATTATCGTATATTAATTTCAGAATTTAATTTTTAAATTGCAATGCTAAATTAAATATAATATCGGACAGCATAATATTTAATATTGAATTATATGTTAGAAATTGAAATGTATCAATGGACTATTCGAGAAAAAAAAAGAGAATGAAAGGGTTAGAAAGTTAAAATTATATTTATAATATATTAAGCAATAATAACTAATTATTTTAATTTCGAATTTAAATAGATTATCGAATGAATAATTCGCATAAGAAAAAACATACGCCGGATTAGTGAATGCCGGATGAGTAATACCGGCTGCGTACGGATTACTGGGAAACATCGCTTGTGCAGGATAACCGGCTGCTGCTGCCGCACTTAACTGATTACTGTCAGGACTATAGGTGTGACCGACACCTAGTAAATCTGAAATATTCAACAATTAAGAAAAAAAAAGAGGAATGGTACGGGAAGAAACTGATATTATAATTCCATAAATAATTTACAGAAGTATTTGATAAATTCAAATTAATTAAGAAATTACTGGACATATATTTATATTTTTTAACAGAATTTAATGGAAAATGCGGTAAAAGAAAAAAATCTAATTGACTAATTTTACTTGATGAATAGATTACAAAAAATTTACCCATTTGAATCAATGAGTTAATTGATTAATTTTTGTTCTTTCAAAAATGCAAGAGAAAAAATATTATACAATTAATGCAAATCATTGCAATATTTTCATTTTCATAGCTATAATACGGAAGAAAAAAGGAAAAAAATTATTTCAAATTTAAAAATATACGAAATTAATTAAGACAAGTAATTACTTCAAATTATTAGTATAAAACTTGGATGATTATAAAAAATTTTTTTTAATACTATTAATTCAATATAGAAAAAAGAAAAGACTCTAACTATTCTTTATTTATCAATATTATATTTTACTCGCAAAATTTTCCATGAAAAAAGAAAGAAATGATTGAAAAATAATCAAAAAACTGCAAAAATTTAAATTTTCCATTGCAAATTAAATCATTTCTTTTCAAGAAAAAAAGCTGACCAGGTGATGGACCAGGGCTTTGACCGCTACTTTTCCTCCTTCTATTTTTAAAAACGCTGACACCATTCGGTCGACCGGCACGATTACTTTGATCAATCATCGGTTGAACAATCCTTCGCCTGGCATTGATAAACCTACAAGATATTGATCATTTAACATTATTGCAAATAAGTGATAAATTTTTGAATTTATTATAAATTCTAGGATAAGTATCATTTTCCCTTCAATCACTTTATCAATTATTTGAATTCGAATTCGATTTAAACCTGAATTTATTTTATCTATGAACAGATTAGATTCAATAATTATGCATATGCATGTATTCATCAATTTTAAATGAAATATATGGCTTATACTATTTTTAACAGTTTGCAAATATTTTCTATATAATATAATTGAATACTACTTAACTTAATATAATTGAGCAATATTTTACATGTGTTATAATTGCTGATTGTATTTTAAACATGAAAATAATGAATTTGAAAAAAAAAAAAGAAACTAGAAATTATTCCGGACTATTTTTCGATATAACCCCTTAATTATTTAAATTCGAATTCAATTTTTTGATTTCATTTCACTTTTCGGTATGAAATTTTTCAAAGTATCAAATGAATATAATTATCAATTTATTCTCTTCTATCTCATTTTTTCTTTTCTTGTCAGTTTTTTTATCCATTTCTCTTTCTCTTTTTCAAATAAACAAAAAAAGAAATTATGGTGATTTTTCAATTACAAATTTATGAATTTATTGTATTCAATAATAAATTACCATTTTTGTATCTTATTTATAAAATTTACAAGGCAAAATAATTGGAGGAAAGAGGAATAAGAAACAAATTATAATCATTTAATATCACTTTCATGAATGAAATGAAAGCAATGTAAAACTTCTCATTTTTTATAATCCTTTTAAAGGCACATAATCTAATTTTAATGCAGCAATTAAATCTAATTTTATCTATTTGATAACACATAAATAGCGTATGATAGCATAAAGGGTAAAGGTCAATGGATATCAATAACTAAGGATTATAAATTTCTCCCACTTTCTTTTTCACCTTGAACTACATCAAATTATTTCTAGTGAACACTTTTTTTTTTTCTATCATACATAAGGGCAGAAATTACTTTTTATAAAATGCGTAAATCCTATACTTTGCAAACTTTGTAAGCCAAATATTCATGAAGTTCAAATTTTATAAATACTATAAGTTGCAAATTTCGAAACATGAATTTTTTGGAATTATCAGTATTACTATAAAGTTGAAATCTCATAAATATTCTAATTATCAAATTTAAATTTCATAAACTGTAAGTATTATTTCTACAAATTCCTCAATATCATCATTAGAATTTAAATTTCACAAATTCTGCAAATTAATAATTTTAAATTCTAATTTTTTCTTTAATTTTCTAAATTGTAAATATTTCTATCATAATTACCATAATGTTATTTATAGATTTGAATCTTAAAAATTCTCTATGTTACAAAATCCAAAATTTCAAATTTTAAATTTGGTAAATTGTAAATTTTATAAATTGCATCTATTATTACTAATATAATTCATACATTATAAACTCTGCATTCTGTATTTCAGAATTTCAATTTTTAAACCGGTAAATCATAATTTTTATAAATTGTAATTTATTATCACTTACTACTATTAATAATAATAATATCTTTTATTTTTGTGTGTAAATTTTTAGCAACAAAATTTGTCATTCCGAAAATTCTTCATCTTTCCAACTTGGAAAGTTATTTATCCTTCCCCGGAACATCGTAATCCTTCCTTTACCCATCAGATCGAGATGCCATAAGATCTAATTTTTATTACGGTCATAAAATGACTCCTTCTCATACTTATGCATCATATATTTCATTTGATTGTAACAGCAGCAATATATCTAATCAATGGATATTATAAACATCAGAATGTGCCAAGAAAACGAATAAAAATGATTTTGTGATTGCTATAAAGATTTGTTCTGAATTGTTGCAAAATAATTTACGTTATAAAAAAAAAAAGAAAGAAAAATGTCGAACAGAATAGCAAATATACAATATAATCATTTCAATTAATTCATTCATTCCATTTCAATTCATTCATATTCCAATTAATTCATTCCAACAATATGCAATAAATATATACTCACTCGTTCCAATTCACTCATTCGTTTCATTTCATTTCGAAAAATTCATTCATTCTATTACAATTTATTTATTTCATCAATAAAATGCAATATATACTTGTTTGCTTACTCCGGTTCATTTATTAATTCCAATTCAATTTATTTCATTCTACAAGTAATACACAGTATATCCGCATCCGCAATCAATCCAACCCATTCATTCATTCATTTTAGTTCATTCATTCATTTCATTCCAATTCATTTATTCATTTTCATTCGTTCCGATTGAGTCATTCATTTCAGGATAATATCATATCATATGATTGCATACGATTTAAAATGCATACAATGATATGAAGAAAAACGGAAAAATTATTAAATATTCATGAATTATTTGAAAGGAAGTTAACAATATATAATTCGTTATTAAAATATATGCAAATTACTTTATTACTTCACCTAAAATGAAATTATTCGATTTCTAGTTATTATTTCTCACATTAAAATTCATTAATCTTGACCAAAAATCAAGCTATAAATTTTTCGCATATTATTTATTAGTCTTCATATCGTACTAAGTCACCCATCAAACAGTAATAATTCATGTTTAATAGTTCACTTTAAGAAGTTAATAAATGAATACTTCATCTTAAAGAGTTACGTAATTTCACGTACATGTTAATGAATTAAATAAATGAGTGACTCTTTGAATTTACACTTTTCAATGGATAAAATAAAAAATCTAATACGTGAAATTATTGCTTTTTCAATCTCTCTTTTTGCATATTTCCATTTATTAAATTTAAATATGAATAGATTTCTCAGTTATAGAAACATTCTGAATATATGTGCTTTTTCCCTCATTTAAATATTTATAAATAGCTTTTTCTTTCTTTTTTTTTTCATTTTTATTTTTAAATCTTAAAAATCATCCAGTGTTATAAATGTTTTCGTTTTCTTTTATTCACATGCATTTTGATAGAAAATTTCAAAGTCTTTTCCTTTCTGTTTTTTTCTTGTTTCATTTCTCTTAAAAACGATATAAATTCGACTATTATTCTGGAAGAAACAGCAATATTTCGGACTAATCTAGACAGAAAAATTTTTTATACTTTGAATATAAAAACTCCTGTACTTTTCAAATGAAAATATAAGAGATAAGGAACAATAAAGAAAAGCGAGCAAAATTTTACTTGCTACATTTTTAAATATTCTCGAGGGGAAAAGTGAGTGTTGCCATTTAGCGACATTCAACATATTTACAATTAAAACTAATTTTTAACATTTTTTTAAAGAATAATATCCTTCGAAAATATGGTGTCTGAGGTATTATTTATTTTTTCTCGAATATTTGCAAAATATTAAATATAAATTCTGACACATTTTTGGCTGCAGCATTTAGTTCAATTGATAAGAAAAACAATATTTAATAATCAAAGACAGTATTTATCGAATGATATTTATGCGTATCCTTGGTCGAACCATTTTTAGAATTGGTGATAATGTTAACAAAAATTTAAATTAAAATAAACATGGATCATTTTAAATTGATTAGAACTGACACTTGAAATTTAGCAGTAACAGTAAGCACAGCTTATTTTTAATCAATTAAAGAATGACTTTTAAATTTCATGTTAACAATAAGCATCTTTTATTTTTAAGCCTTTTAATGTTAATTAATCATTTTACAGCAATTTTTTATTGTCTTGCTGTAATTCTTCTTTCTTTCCTTCATTTTTTTTGCAATCAATAAATCCGACCCCTTTAAATTAATCAATAATTTTTGTTCTCTATAGATGTCAAGAACAATGAAAGGAAAAAATGACATAATTTTGTCATTATAATTAAGGGAAAAAAAAAATTAAAAAAACAACAAAATATACCCCCTCAAATTATTATTCTCTTTAATAAATATTGCAGTATTAAGCTTATTTCAATTATTTAATGCAGTTAATTACTTTTCGATTCGTAAAATTCCTCACCTCGAGATTTTTTCGAGATTTTAATCCCAGTTTTAATGATTATTCTAATATTAAGCTCATTCGAATTAATTTACCAATAATTAATTCTTTCTTACTTCTCAAAACCACATTTTTTCCCCAAGAAAAGTTTTCCTCGAGATTTCCATTTTTCATTTCTTTTTTCTCTTAATTTCTTTCGATTATTTGCAAATATATCAAAAAATTTGTTGAGCAAGGGAAAGTTAGAAATATTAAAAGAGTAAACTGGAAAAATTAAAAATAGACTGAATAAAGGAAAGAGAGAAAACCCCTTAATTTAATTTTGATCAAGAAAATTTCTAAGTATAAACCAGAAGACATCAATTTTTACTTCTCCCTCTCTCTCTCCCGATAGTATCATAAACACTAACATTATCATTATCATTATCACTATCATCATCATCACCAACATTCTTTTCTTTTCTCTTACTTATTTTTCCCCCCAATATCAAAGAAAATCTTTCCAATTCCCCCACCACTCAATTTCTCGATCATTTTCCCCTTCGACAGCTGCGATAATCCATCATTTTCAAGGCTGCTTCCTCCTTTGCTTTTAACGAACTCTGTGACAGCTCCAATCTTAAAATCCCTTTCCTTTCTGATCCTCTCCCTCTCTCTCTCTTCCCCTCATCCTTTCTTTCTCTAATAGAAGTTACTCAATTTTTTCATCAATTTCTAATTTTCAATATATTTCCGAATATCATATTTGATATTTATCCATATTTCGGGATTTTACTACGAAAATTTTCGAGAAAATTTGCAAAATTTTTAAATATGATATTATTAATTTCTTTTCTCTCTCTCTCTCTCTCCCTTGTTCTTTCTCCCAAGAGACTTTTTATTCAAATTCTTCTTGTTTGATACATATTAACCGTAGTTAGTTACATATTACAATTCCCAAATGTATAAAACTATTGAAGATTGGAGGGAAATTTTAAGAATGTAAAGTGAAAGAAAAAGATAATTTTAAAATTGAGGAAAGGGCAAAGAATGAGGAAGAAAGGAAGGAGGGGGGCCAGATGGATACGGTATGAACAGCTGAGAGAAAGAACGGTGTGTTCTTATAACCCCCCTCTCCCTCACCCTCTTCCAAGGTCTTCTTTTCTTTCCAAAGAGCGAACCTCATCAATCATACGGTGTGATTTGTGATTTGCATCTCTTGAAAGTTTGAAAGGAACAAGAAATCGATCTTACATTATAGTATTGCTTCTTCTCTCTTATTATTATTATTATTATTGTTGTTGTTGTAGTTGATGATGAATTATAGTAGGTAACGAGAATAATAACAATAATAATAATAATAATAATAATAATAATAATAATAATAATAATAATAATAATAATAATAATAATAATAATAATAATAATAATAATAATAATAACATAATAATAATAACAAATAATGGTGATAGTGTTGCAAGAAAGAAAAGAAAAAGAATGAAAAAACTGATAAAAGTATGTTTTCTTTCTTTTTTCATTATTATTTCTGTTAAAATAAAATCATTAATGATTTAAGCATAAAGATGATAATAATAATGATAATGATACT
>JAOVVO010000785.1:0-12500 GCA_028564675.1 Onchocerca lupi | reverse complement strand
AATTATTAATGTTATATATATCTGAGATGTCGCAAAAATCTAGTAATTTGAAAGAAAAACAAAATTACTCATTTTTTCTTTCTTCTTTTTTTTTGAAAAAATCTGGAAATTATTAATCACATCGGATTTAAAAAAACAAAAAATTACTAACTGATAAAAATTTTCAATTTAATAGAAAAAGCAATCTGTTAAAATCCATGAATGAAAAAAAAAAAAAAAGAGAAAGAATTGATTTATTGAGTACATCATTCAGTATTTGCTAATCATTTACTAATTGTCAATCGAATAAAATTTCATCCTATTATTTTAGTCAATCACTCAGCTACTCAATCAGTTGGTCAGTCTGTCAGTTAATTCGATTTAATTATTATTTAAGTTCAATTTAATTCATTCTAGTTGTCAACCACCGATCTTCTCAAAATGAATGGAATTTTTCGATGAATAAATGTAAAATCACAAAGATAAAAAAGAAAAAAAAAGTGAAAAAAGTAGGAAAAAAGGAAGAACGGAAAAAAAAATAGGAATGATTAATTTCGTAAATCTAAATAGGGGGAATTAATATAATTATAAAAAATAACAAAAGATAAATATTATTCAGAAATTTGTATAATTTTTGTCCTTTTATATTTTAATTCTCTACTCCATAACAAATTAATCAATAACGTGGTAATTTCTCTCGAATAAACAAACTGATTATGATGAAGTAAAAGAATTACCTAGAATCTTTTAATACGGCAAGGAAAAAGATGAAGACAATATTACAGAACATTAAAATACAGTAATCGTTTCGATACTTTTAAACGATTGTTAAAATATTGCTTTTTTTGTTGCTTACACTTTGAAACATTTTTTTAAATTTCTTCATCACAAAAGAAAATATAATTTATCTTAGGAATAAAAAAAAATCGAAAATATCACAGTGAAAACTTCTCTTTCTTTTTTCAAAATTTTGAAAATGATTTTCTTAATTTTTTATGAAAATAAAATAAAAATACTTCCATTATCCAATTTCTTCTATTAAGACAATAAAACAAAAAAAAAAAAAGGGAAAAGAAGAGACATATAAATTTGAACGGATATTTAAAAACTAAAGGAGAAAGAAAAAATGTTTGGAAGCAAAATAGACAAAAATAAGGGAAATAAAATTCAAGTAATGAAAATAAATAAAAGAATTAAATTCTCTTTTGAATTAATTCACTTCTTTTTTCTTCCTTTCATTAATGACAAAATTTGTTTTTAAAGGAATATTTTGCACTCAGATTTTACGCAAATTTCGTATTTTATTTTCATAGTCTTATTTCTTTTTTTGTTCCCTCTAATCCATTACTCTACAGTTTCAATTTTACGGACAAAATTCCTCGGAAAAAAAAAAAGAAAAAAAAGGAAGAAAATTCTCACCGAAACGATTGACTTCCAGCGGTGAATTAAAAAAAAGCAATTACCGTAACCCCATCATTTTCTTTTGTAATGCATTGACTATTTCAAGGACAAATTCAATATTTAAAAAAAAAAAAAAAACTACTGATTACTACATCGATAGCAAACATTGCTATCATGCACACTATCAGCATTTGGATAATTGATGTTGATGAAAATAATAGTGATAATAGTGATGCAACTATAATATAATCGTAATCATGACAACATGATAATTTTTCAGCACATTAAAAATAAACAAAAAAAAAAACAAAGAATACGAAAAAGATGATAACTAATTCTTTCAACTTTTCATATTAAATTAGGAAATGTTTAATATCGCATAGCTATTCAATAACATTTATTTTGAGAAAAAAATTTAAAGAAAAATTATGAGATTTACTAAAATGATGGAAAAAAATAACACAAAATCTAGATGACAATATTTGAAAAAACTGATGTTTTAAAAAATTTTAAAAATTATAAGAATGAAAATTAATATTTTTCACTCAATAAAAACTTCAAAAAATTATATTCAACTAAAGAATGCAAAATGATGAAAATAATGAAGGCGACATTGGTAATAACAATAATAACAGTGATAAAAATGATAATTGTGATGATAATGAAAATGGAAGAGATAATACTATGGAAAGTAAATCACCTGTTAAACTTCAGTTAATTAAGCTAAATATATATAAAACAAAATTTTATCAAATGAATAAATTTTACAAATCCAACGTTAACATCACTTCAAATATTCGTTCTATTCCACACTACCAATCTGCTCTAGATAATGATAAAAAAAAAAATTCACAGAAATAGAGATAGATAAAATCTTCAATTCCTGTAATTGAGTAAAATATAAATTAGCGATATGAGGTAAGAAGATTCATATAGAATATATGAATCATTAGTCGGATCTAAAACTTACAGTAAGATTCTGGAAGAGCCATGCCCTGAATTTGGTGATCGCTTCCTTTGAAAAAACTTTTGGTACTTTCCGTTTATTTGCACCGGTTCCTGAACCACCACCGCTTCCGGTATTTCCTTCGCTTAGAACCGATTCCCTACCTCCATCATCATTTAACGAACCGCACATCGATAACGATTCATCACCTGGAAACACCACGTGGCTACCACCCGATTTTTTTTCACTTTTTTTTCCGGAAAAAGAAAAGAAGACGAATTACTTGAAACCAAAAATAGTAACTCTTCTATGGAGATATTAGTCTGACTAGTTCAACAATTTCCATCTATCCGATTAATCCAGAATTTCAGCTGATTCTTACTTGACTTTAAAAAAAATCAAAAATCAAAAAAATTATAAACATTTAGCAAATAACCGAATGATAATCATTGGTTCTCTATAATAATAAATTAGGTTTGCTGGCTAACTTTTTTTTAATTTTTCAAAACTTCGTTTCAAAAAAAAAAAGCATCACTATAATAAATAATTTCGTAACTAATATGATGCTTCTTAGTTTGAGTAAATTTTCATTAAGAATAAAAGTTACGTTCACATATGATAAGTTCTAAAGTTCATATATATAATAAAAATTATAGGAAAAATTGAAAATGAACTGAAAAATAAAGTAATAATTATATTTGTAGACAAGTAAAATACTTGCATAGATATATACGATTTGTAATAATGATAAATTTGAATTTAAATATAAATTATCACAGAGAATGAGAGAGAGAGAAACGAGACAGTATATAAAATTATGGTGCTTCTTCAAGTGGTTAAGTCCAAAAAATTGAAAAATAAAATTTCAAAGAGCCAAAAAATGATGTATTAGTAGTTTGCAAGCAAAAGCAGTGATGCTAGCAAGTATGAAAAAGAAAAAAAAACTGATGCTTCTTTTTGAAAAAATAAACAAAAATAAAACCAGCAACAAGAAAGTAAACAAAGCAACAAAAAAAAAATCAACTTATAAGTTGTACAAAAGCAAAATTATTCGTAACATTATCACAATATAGGTAAAATATATGGTAACATACTATTGTTTTCATATTACTGTATCATATGATTTATCATTAAGTCCCGATAGATGACAAATATATATAATATGCTGAATTGAATAGATTTTATACCATACTAATATTATTCTTAGTTAAAGTTTTAGGATACAAAATTGGTTCGCTAGAAATTTGATCTAAAATCTGAACAAAATCGATTATAGAAATCTATTAAAAGGATTACTCTTTTCTATCTTATTAATTTATATTCATTCTAACACCGGATCAATACAACGGATCAATTTCGATATTCCTGAATCCAAACTAACCGTTAGGTGATGAAAAAGCCAGGCTCTCATGATATTTGTCGCTGGTTTTGGAAAAATTCCACGTTTTTTCGTTAATGACATCATTAATACCGGTGATGTAGTGGTAGGAATCGTAGTAATATCCCGATGATCGGTCGGTATTATTATATTTCGGCATTTTTGATTTTGCCGGTTTTCCTGCTGCCGTTGTTTGGGCATACCATCAGTACAATAATCGTTGGCAGTTCCGTTTGATAATTGCTGATGTTCGCCAAAATGACAGGATAAGCTAATAGAGGATGGATATGAATCCGAACTTTTGCTACCTGCATACAAAACAAACATATAGCTTTTCAAAGCTAAACCTTAAAACAAACGAATAAATAAGCAAACAAACAAACAAATAAGCAAACAAATAAATAAAATCGTTTGTTTATCGTTGTTAGCCATGCATAAGCAAAAACCTAGAAAAAAAAGCTTTTCATAATGTGTAAAATAAAAACTTGGCATTAAAAAAAGAATGAAAAAAAAAAATTGAGTGTTTAAATAAAAATGTTTGATAAATTAAATTAGAATTTTTCGGCGATTTTTATTTTCAAATAAAATATAAAGTGAAAAAAGAAACAAGAAATAGGAAAATAAGATTAAAAAATTGGTCAATAATATATTGTATAAATAAAATGCAAAATTTTGCAAAAATGTTGCACACATATATGCGTTTTAAAAAAGTTGCAAAAAAAAAAGACAAAGATTAATTATTTCGATATTAAATAAATTATTAAAAAATGAATTAATTTGATTTTATTATTGTTCAAAAATTTCAAATTCTAAATAGATATATGATTATCTAAATAAATAATTTCTAAAAATTTGTAAAGCAGAAAAATTCACAATTTATATATGTATGCCTTGCTTAGTAATTAATTAGTTGAAGGATGCAAAATTATAATGGATGAATGCAGCGTAGCGTGAAAAGTATTATTTCGGTTAAACGATTTAGGATAAGTGTTTGCAATGATTGTAGCCTTATGTATGCATATTGTGAATATAGAATTAATTCAGCATGAATTCAGAAATTAATCCGGTAGATGAAGTAATGAATATTGGTTGAAAATATGTGATTAATCAATTAAAAAGAAATTAATCAAAAAGAGAAGGAAAAAAAAAAAGGATTTTCGCCTGAAAATTATTCATTTAAGAATTTGTAAAACGAAAAAAGAAATCTTTTTAATTTATTCAAAATAAATGAAAAAAGCATCGTTACAAGAATGATTTTACAGTTTTTCCTGAAATCTGATAATAAAATATATTTATGGTTTAAAGGCAAAATAAAGTAAATTTTGAATTTCGTTTATACTTTTCGATTTTTTCATTAAATTTCATTTTTTTTCTTTTTTTTCAGTTAATTTAGATATAGATTATATTATGCAATTGTTATGTTTTGAAAAAAAAAAGATTTGTTTGTTGCAGAATGACTGCAAAAATGTCAAAAAATTATCAAAATGAAAAAATTAGCCAGCGAACCTTGAAAATAAATATTAGAAAAATATCTAAATTAAAGAATATTTAAATTAAAAGGAAATTTAAATTGAAAAAATCTTTCATCGCTAGATTTCAAATATGTGAACGTTAATATAGATAGGCCAATGAAATTGAAAAGTTTTTCAACTTAAAATATCACATCCTCTAATAAATTATGGGCCTTATGGAATATATTCCAATCTAAAAAATTAAAAATTAAAAGAATAAAAAGGAAAAAACGATAAAAATAAATATGGCTTAACGAAAAATCAACAATAGGTCATTTTTCTTCTTATATTTTTACAGATGAATTGATAAATATTTGAAAAACAATTTAATCAAATTTCATCAGTTCTGATCAGTATTAGCTATCGAAATTGAATATACATAAATCCTAAATCGTTCTAAAAAAGAAAGAAAAAAAGTAAAAATATGATTTGTCCGATCATTATCTATCTATTTTAAATGGTAAACAATTCAAAGCAATTTAAAAAAATAAAAATCAATAAATGAATGAAATACCTGTATCAGAAACATTGTCTTGTTGCTGAGCGGTAAGTAATTGATTCGGTGTTTCGACCGAATGTGGCGTTGAATCAAGCCGTAGACCACCCGCTGATGAACTATAAATTTTAATTTCTTTTTTCTTTTCGATTTTTTATTTCTATTTCTTTTAGTAAACAATATTAAGTTTTGGATGCAAACAATAACACTTAATTTTTTTTTAATTTTCATTCTTATTATGCAATGAAATAAATTTACAAATTTTTAAAAGTATTCTCTTGAACTGGATACTGATAATATTTAAAACCTTAGAATATAAGTATAATAATAGTTACAGCTAACACTTAATTAAAGCTTATAATAAAATGAAGCAAGTACTGATAAGTTCAAAGTTCATTCATTTTTCATTTTGATTTCTTCTCATTTTTATCTGAATTAGTTTGCATTTTTTGATGTTTCGTTAAGACTCATAATAACTGAAGCAATGTTTATAGGTTCAAAGTTCATCCGCTCTTCATTTCAATTTATTTTTATTTTTGATTTGAATTAATTTGCATTTTCTGATATTTCATCATATTTGTCAAAATTTGAAATTTTGATACCTTCCTGACGGACTACTGACGGCTGTTAGTGATATGGACGTTTGGGTGCCCCCAGCCGTCAGAGGGGTCACCCCGCCCAAGACTAAAGGGTGGCTATCGGGGGTTGTTGATGGATGTTGTTGAGCTGCTGCGGCTGCAGCTGCGGATGATGATGAAGCATTGCTGAGATCGTGCACCGACGCATGATAACCCTGAAATGAGCAAATAAAACTTCCTGAAATTTTAATTTGCAGAAATTTCAGATTTTTTCCCGTTTAAATTTACGCAAAGAAATTAGGAACTAGTATTTCCGAATTAAATTTAAAATATGAAAAGACGTTAATTTAATTTCGAGCATTAAAAAAATCTTACCTGAAATTTAAGTTTTCAGTAAGCTGGAACATTTTATGTGACTAATCACAAAACAATAATAATCAACACATCATTTATAATATTATTTACTAAGCGATATTATTAACGCAATTATTAGTATTCAGTAATGCTATCATAATTCAATAATGCTATCATAATGATTAATCCCTAATTATAAAAATGGAAAGCAATTATCCAATGTATATTTGATATGAAAATAAGAATCGATAATAATCGTTTATGATAAGTATCAATAGTTTTTCAATAATTACAATTATTGCAATTTTATGATGATTAATCAACTTGAGCTACCTTTTCAGTATTTAATTTTTTCCTTTCATTTCTTTCAATTTTACAAATCCAAATTTCAGTTCGAATTTCAATCAATTTTACAGATTCAAATTTCAGTTTTATTCCGCATTCTAATGTGACGAATCATTAAAAAAAAAAAAAAAAAAAAAAAAAAAAAAAAAAAAAAAAGATGTATTAATTGGAAAATAAAAATCAAAAAAAAAATCCTTTCATCCATTTATTGGTGAGAAAAAAAAGGATGATAATGACAAAAGAGGTTTTTAAGTAAATTAGAATAAGCTTTAAGGATGGAAGGGATTGTCATGAACAGATGTGCTATTTAGTTTAACCTATTAGTCATGGTTGTTGTGTATTTTCATCAGGTTGATTAAACATTCCTAATAGATTTTTCCAAATTTATTCAAGCATAAAATGATTTTAATAAGAAAAAAAAAAGAAAAAAGGAAAGGCGAAGAAAGTCAAACGAAAAAAGAAAAGTTCAGTAGTAGTGAAAAGAAGAAAAGCAAAAATTCTATCCTTTTTTTTCATCTTTTTCAATATGCAGAAATATTTTCATTTATTCGAAAATTTGGCATTATTTTCAAATTTGTCGTCTTTTTTTGTCATTTTAAACATAAAAAACTAATAATTTATATGCTTTATTATTGTGATTTAATTAATTTCTAATTTTTGCAAAAAAAAATGAAAATACTTTTACGTACTGTAGCTTTTTCCTTTTTTTTTTTTTTTAATATTTGAATAAGAAAAATGCTCAAAATATCACAAGTTTAGATGCTTTTCTACATGTCAAATATGCAAAGTAAATTATAGATTGCGAAGAGCTACGATGAAGTGTGTCTTTATTGCATTTATTGGCAATCATCAATGCTAAGACTCAATTTTCAATAACCGGAAAATTGGCAATTTAATTCCGGAAATATTCATTTCTCTTATTAGGAAAATAAATTTGCGCGAAAAACTACCGCCATCATCCAACTAAACCTCTCGATTTTTCAAATCAAATTCTATATCATGTATAATTAATTCTTCCCTTTATCACTTATCTCTTCTCTCTCTCTCTTGAAAGCATTAAACCGCTTTTGGCTAAATTTGTTCTGCTTCATTTACCTTAAAAATAGCCACTTGCAAGGCCTATTTTTGACATCTTGATATCATTGTTATTATCATCACCCTTCTAAGATAATATTTTCTATCGGTCTCTTCAAATAACTCTTCCTCCCTCTTTCTCTCTCTTTTTGTTATTTCTTAAACTAATTTTGATTTTACAAAAAAAAAGAAAAGAAAAAATGACACAAAATTTATGCAGTATTATAAATTGAAAATTTTATCATTTTTCTTCCATCTTTTTTTCTTTCTTTCACTACTCTACCTCATGAATTTTAATCCAGTTATACGAAAATTAATTGTTCTGAATTTTTTCTTCTTTTTTTCTCTCTTTTTTTTCTGCTTGCAATTAGTTGTAATTTATCAAACTTACACCAATTTTTACTAGTAATTAGTTAATAGTGATTTAGTAGCACAAAATATGTTTTTGTCATTTTTTTTTCTTTTAGTTCATTTTTCAACAATCCTAAATTGTTTTATCATAGATTATCATTTCATTCCATTATTTCTTTTTTTAATATAATCCCTTTTATATTTTTACTAAGCAAGACGAGAGAGAGAGGAAAGGAAATTATCCATTTCCACTTCTTTTTAAGAAATTCTAGAAAAAAAAAAAAAGAAATTTTTGAAATTAATACTGTTAATATTTGCACAATGATATTTAATTGAGAGCAAAGTTTAGAATGATCTATGCTTTATTGCAACTTTTTCGCTCTACCACATTCGATTTTAGGTCAGTTTTCTCGGCTTCTTTCTTTCTTCATCTCTCAGCAAGAACATCCCGTTGCTCGACAATTCTTTTTGAAATTTTAATCCCCGTATAACAGTTGGTATGGATAATTTAACCGGTAGAGAAAAAGGAAAGAAGGAAGGAGAAAACGAAACAGTTGTTAATTTGACAGAAAAAAAAAAACTTTTTTTTCCTCTTACAATGGCATTTAAACAATTCCAATACACATTTAGCATATTTTCTCCATTTCATTTTCAGTGATGAATAAGAATAAAAAGCAGATTATTGCTAAATGACGCATAAAATGGAAATCTGCGAAAAAATTATGATTTGAAACTTTTGCAAAAATAAGAATTTCAAGTTACAAAGATTATTGATAGAAGCAGATGATGATAATCATTCGAAATTTGCAAAAATCTATAATTTGAAACTTTGGCTAGAAATGTGAATTTGAGATTTCAAACACTACTATTAATGAATAATAATATAGCTTGAAATTTATAAAAGTATAATTTGAAAAGCAGTAATGTAAATTTGAAGTTTGAAATCTTAAAGATATAAAATTATCATTAAATTGGATATATATATATAAAGTATGCAGAAATAAAAGAAATAGTTTAGTGAAAAATATTTTTTTCTTATCTTTGGAAAAATTACATTATTTAAATTAACAAATAGTTAATCTAAAAAAAAAAAAAAAAAAACAAATTTCCAATTTCTATTAATTATAAAAAAAAGAATTCCAAATTAAACATTTTTCTCTCTCTTTGATATTTTAGATCAGAAAAAGTTAGGGAATAAAAATTATATTTTAGGCCTATTATTGTTAGTCCTTTTTGTTCTTTATATTTCTTTTTATCCGATAAATAAATCCACGTTGAAAATTACAATTTAAGTTTTGAAATTATAAATTGTCATGAATATTTTTAAGATTTAATATTTGGAATTTAAAATTTTCTTTCTTTTGTTCTTTTTCCATTTTTTCTGTTCTGCTTTTTTAATTTACTTCGTAAATCGAATATAAACCTCTAATACTATTATTTTTTTCCGGTTTTCCGGTTGCTGAAACGGAATAAGTAGAAGGAAGAAGGAAGAGGAGGACATAGTTCGGTATGACAAAGCCTGGAACATAATAATTGGTGGCATAAATCAAAGGTGAAGAAAATTTGGAAGAAGCAGTAGGAATGTGCATTTTTTTTTCCGGAACCTCTCTGTCTCTTTCTCTCTCTTTCTCTTTCTCTCCTTTTCAATCATATTATTTCAAGAAAGAAAGAAATCGTTGCTTAAAAAAATGAAAAGTTTTGAATGAAATAATGGAAAAAATTTTTTTTAAATAAGATTAAGAATTAGAGAAATTTAATCAATAAATATAAAATTAATATAAAAAATAAATATAAAATTTAACATAATATGTAATACAGTAATTTTATAATGAATAATTATGTATTGAATGATTACTTAAGTTATAGAATTAAAATTTTACCTTTTTTATTTTCTATTTTTCATATGTCATTAAATTAAATTTTTATTATTATTGAAATTATTTATTATCTAAATAAAAGTAATTTTTCGTTTCCCTTTAATTACTAAATTATTTTGAATCAATTTTTTAATTTAGCAATTACTACTTACATCGTGTCCGGATGAAATTGCGGTCGTATTTTCGGGCAATGGCACAGATTGTGGTTCATAGGGAGCTGGCTGATATTGTGAACTGGAATAAAATTTTTAATTGGAACTAGATAAAATATACTGGAGTAATGAATAAATGTAAGTTCAATTTCGAATAATTAGGAAATTTTTAGATTAAAAGAATTTTTTCCCCGAAAATTGCCACCCTTTAAAAATTAAATGTGTATTCGGTATTCCAGACATGGTTTAAATGAGGAGAAGCATTTTACCCGATAGGCGTACTCATGGAAGGACTAGATGAAGCAGCAGCGGTACTAGGTGAAACAGGTGTTTGTGAACTGCTTGCACGTTCCTCACCGACAATATCCATTGGCATCTTACCTTTCAAACAGGTTACATACCGATGACAAAAATTATCACACAATTCGTGTACCTGGAATTACCAATATATTACTTAATTGATGAGTGGCGAAAAAAAAGGATATCTAAAAAGGAATGGATGATAATGTTGAGAAACATACTGGTAACTGAATGATTAATTGGAATTGATAAAGAAAGAAATAGAAATAATAAACAAATTAATGAGTGTTATGTATTTAATTTTTCAAAAAACACTTTATTTCGAAGAATTAATCAATATTGCTATATTTCAACATTACACTTTTTTTGATAATTCAAACAATTTATCATTTATTATTATTTTTCACCATTATATTATTAAAAATTCTGTTCTTGAATTCTATTCCTAACTTTTCCAATTATTCAAGCGAAGTAAATATTTCGGAATTGAAATATTTTTTAATTCTGTGCACTAGCATATCATTTTGTATGCAAGAAATATGTCAATTTTTATCGCAGTGAGATCGGTTTTCTTGTATTGTTGTTGTTATTGAAATAGAATAAATTAAACAAACTGAAATTTCCTTTTAAACTTTAGAAATCGTTACCTATTTCAATTTCTTTTTTTTTTTTTTTTTTATCATTCCTTTGAAATTTTTGTTTCCCTCTCTTTTTTCCGTCATCTCTATTTCTTCTATCTGAGTTAATAAAATGAACAAAATGATATACTACAAAAGAATAGTAATTTTTATCCTTCAATCAATATTGATAAATTTTCGTCGTTTTTTCAAACTTATTCGTTTTTAAATTATCAATAAATTTTTCACCAATTAATCTTTTAACCGTACATTATGCTAATCTTTTTTGCTTTTTCAAAGGATGGTTGATAACACTTTAAATTACTCTTTATTTTTTGAAAGAAAAAAATACATTTATTGTATATGTGTTTGTTCGATTTATTTTCTCTTATTAAACTTAGCAGGGAATTTTTCTATTCCTAAAACTTATTTTTTCGTTTCTTTTTTTTTTTTTTTTGATCATACAAAATTTTAACTAAAGAATGTTACTGCTCATTAATCTTTTATCCTTGCAAAAATGCACAAATGATGAAAATAAGAAAAAAAAGAAAAATAAAAGAAAAGCAAAAGCAAAAAAGAAAAAGTGCCTCAAAAATTCCCTTCATTTCATTCTTTTTTCTTTTCTTAAGTTTCATTTTATTTAATTTTTTAAATTTCAAAAATTATTTTTGAAAGGAAAACTTTTTACTGACAGCTGTGCATTATGTATATTGTCTGTAAGTTGTCCGTTCAATGATCTCAAAATTGAAATTCATTCATTTCAAATTCGATCCATCTATTCATCCATCTGCCTACCATTTTGCCGGTGTGTGTGTGTGTGTGTGTGTGTGCATATAATTTATATATATATAGAAATATCTTATGTCGTCGAACTACTTGAAAAACCGGTATTTGAGAAAGAGGAGAAAAAAAATGTAGACTGACAGTATCACATAACCGTAAAGGAACGTTTTCTTAGTTTTTCGTTTCTAATATCAAAAATATATTTCAAGCAAAACGGCAGGAGGCCGTCTCATATCATATTTTTACAGCACAGCATGAAATAACAACAAATTTGCTTCTCTGCCTTATGCCAAGATAATTGATTAAATATTTTACAAAAGTTTGAGAATTTTAAATAATAACAGAATCATATTATATA